>JAQIXL010002111.1:0-14288 GCA_034700245.1 Poikilolaimus oxycercus | reverse complement strand
CTGGGGGGCGAAGCCCCCCAGCCAGCCGGGACCCCGCCGGAGGCGGGGGCACGGCTGGTAGAACAAACAACGCGTCTTGGGTCTTCAATCCTTTGAAATGGAGCTCCATACACTTGGCTCAGGTTTTAGGAACGGGAGAGTGGGCGGCCGGATCTTCGACTTTTCCCATGCAGAGCCTGATTTCATCCAACTTGACACTGGTTCAACCCTACTGAGTGATTCTGTGATCTTAAGGATCCATCGAGGGATCTCGCAGTTGGAACCACCGCGGATTTTTATTGATTCGATTTCCAAGTCTCTCAAGTTCACTGATTTGTTGCTTTCGAGAACGCGGCATCTCTCTTTTCCCCTCTCTTCGCGACAATTTCTCGTACCAGAAAAAGATTCGTCCGGGGGGGGGGGGGCGGGGGTCGAGGGATCGCGCGACGTCCCTTTCTTCACTTTTTGCACTGTTGGTTCCCAAGACGTCGCCTTTCGAAGACCTTTCGCAGGCGACTAGCGAATATCTTGTCGGATCTCCAAGTTCAGTTCCGCGGTTTCCTGCCTTCAAGGTTCTTTTTGCCATGTGCAAATAAGCGTCACGGAACTCGTTGCTCGAGGCATATTCCTGGCAAGAGATGCACAATGGGCGAGAGGTGCGTCATCAACCTTTCGACATTTCGTATCACAACACCTTGTCAGGGGCGCGGTTTTATTTCGTTTGCACATCGAACGAAGATCACTTAGGATTTCCCTCTTCCCTCGAAGCTTTTTCCACACCCTTCACAAGATTTCGAATCTCGTCGAGGCAAGAAGTGGAGTGGCATTGGAAGAAGAGGACGAGTGGAGTGCAGAGACGAATCACGAGTGCCCATTCAGGCTTGCCATACAAGAAATGGGCGACGTCCGTACTTGCCGCCTTAACAAGACTTTGAAGACTTTGAGAATTCACCTTGGCCGTCTCGAAGTAGTTCAGGAGAAGCTGGGCAAGATTGAAATAGATGAGCATCTGCACTAGCTGAAAAGAGGGTTCCTTTGGTCTTTATAAATCAAAAAGTACCTGTTGAACATGCTTGTGCGATATTCCCCAACAACGAAGATGAATGAGCGAATCTTTGTTGAGTGGAACTCGAGGAGTGTAGAAAATGAAGAGAACTTGAAGGCCCGTCCGAGTGAGTGTGAGAGTCGAGAGGACCATTTGATATGCGACCAAGTCGACGTTCCCTGCATCAAAGAAGGCCGCGACTCCAACTAAAATCTTTTTTTTTTCAAAAAATTAAGCAGTACTCATGGAATAGACAAATTGTCCAATAGTCGCTGCAAGAAGGAGGAATTCATCGACGCTTTGACTCTCGGATGAGTGCCGATTGATACGTGGAACATTGCTCTCCACATTCCAGAACATAAAGAGGAGAAGCAGGAGGCAAACGATTGAAGCCGCATTGATGACACCGAGAGTTCCAACAAAGAGCTGAAGGAATGTTTTTTGCTGAATAAAAACAATACCATTAGAGACTTTCGAAGGTGCTCCAAATCATCTCGAATGACCGTGACTCCTTGACCAACCCAGGAAGTGACATCGTCAGCATCTTCGACGAAAGCGTAGAGGAGAATCACGACGAGGAAAGTGAGCACCATCAAGACAAGGCCAACCGCATGACCGTAGGACGGCATCGAAACCTTGTTGTCCACCTCGATTCCCTAAACAGAAGTTGCTCTCAGAAAATTTCTGACATGTCGATAGTGAAACTTCAGCTTCCGCCAGATTTCGAAAAGAACCACTACAGCAATCATCGAGTACTCGATAACAACTGTAATTCGGTATTCGAAGAGAGTGCCGGAGTACGCAGGAGTTGAATGATTTCCACTGTGTTTCAAGACCATCGTCTGCAATTGTCGTTGGAAAGAATTCTATAAAGTAGGCGTCGTACCTCTTCGTAAATGACATGCGTCAGATAGAAGACAAAGTGACCAGCAATGGCTACGGCAAACAAAATCGTGAGAAAGGTCATCCATTTGAGATTACGCTTCACGTCAATGAAGGGCTGGTAGAGAAACCAGAGCTGCGCCATGGAACTTATCTAGAAACCTAAATACCTTGCCGTTGTCGAAGATGATCCAGTTGAAGATTCCGATGAAGAAAATGTTTGTGAAATACATGGTGTAGTCAGCGAAAACGCATTTCTCTCGCCCACTTCGGGCCTTGGTGTACACACAAGAGACCACACAGAGGGCCATGTGAAGAATTGAGCAAGCGGCGAAAACTAGAAAAGTCATTGAGGCAGTTCACTTACAGGCACAGAGGCATCGAAGATAGATGTTGGTCACAACGGGAACCTTGGGACGACGGGGATCTCGATTCGTGAATTTCACCCAGAAATAAGCGACGGCAACTCCGAGCACTGAACCGCCGAATACGACAAGACGCCAAATCTCAAAAGGGCAAAGTCGCTTTGACACAGAAGATGTTACGGCGTCGAAGAGGCTAAATGTGCGCGAGAAGGTTCCGCCGGCCTCAAGAAGACTTTGAGCTCTTGAGACGATCTGGACACAAATCAAGAGCAGTGTGAAGAGCTTGGTACTATCGAAGACTACATTTTCGAGAAAGAACCTGCAATTTCGTGGGTTTGCAAAATGTTTCGTGCTTACCGTAGTTGAATGCTTGTGGGCGAACTTTTGTAATTCACATTCTTTGAGAGAACGTTGAATGAGTGGAGATAAAACATCAAAAAGGCAGGTGAGCAAGCCCGGACACCGAAGGCCCAAGAGGCGTCACCAAAGAGTTCGTTCACTCGTTCTTTTGTATCAATCTACACAATTTCTTCTAACTGGAAACCTGGTATCTACCTCAAAAACACGGAACACGTTGAACACAATAAGGCCGAGATTCAGACCCTTGAGAATTGAAACCGGCAGCTTCTGCTCAAGGTGAGATTGCCGTTGAAGATGGAAAACGAGAAGACTTTGCACGACAACGTGAATCAATGAAAAGGTGTTGAAGAAGGCGAATGGCAACTGTGAGAGTGACGCCTTGCTCAGGCCGCCTGTTCATTCAAGACATTATTCATGTTTGACTCTCACCGATGATCCCAAGGAACATAAAGAAGCAGCTGATGAGAAGAGAAGCAGAAGAGCGGCATTCCGACCTTTTGCTCACAATCAGTGCTGAAGCGCTAGTTGAGTGAACTTTGTCGTGACGACAGATGGCGAACATAACGCCAAGACAGATCAAGAAAGCTGCAGCATTGAACAACGCCGTGAAAATGTGAAGCATCTGCAAGTTCTTTATGTTTCTAACAAATTCACCTCGACATTTTCTAGAAGCACGCTGGAGACGCATAAAATAGAAGCCGTTAACGGCAGCACAATCACGATGACGTTTCGCTGAAGCAATTTGATGCCTGATTTCTGCCACCCCTCATCCTCCATTCGTGCCAGAGCTTGTCCTGCGCATTCCGATCCGAAGAACAAGGAGAAATGATACCTTCAAAAAACATCTTTTTTTTTCTCTAGCTTGTAAACTTGCATAGCTTCGAGGGCGAGTCGATGCCACACACTCTCCTCTCTGCCAGGCAAAGTGTAATGCACCGCCAGCTTCACCGTTTGCATGAGATAAATGCAGAAACTGGCAACGTTCACGACCACAATCGACACAAGACCGCAGTATTTCAGCGTTTCAGGCAAAATGCGATGCTTCCAGCTCAAAAATTTCATTTCCAACTGAAAACTAGAAGGTCTCGAAGAAAACAATACCTTATCGATGTAGCAGAAGCAGTAGAAGTTTAGAATGTGAAAGACGAAAACGAAGCCGAAAATAATCCGTTGGTCGTCACAACGGCGAACGTGAAAGTCGAAGCCGTCATAGCAGAAAATGAGAAAAGATAAATCGTAAGCGAGCTTTATCAAGAAGGCGAAGGCGAGCCAACCTGAAACGAAACTTGCACACTCGAATATAAACTTACGACGTCCGGGAAGCGGGAGCAAGCGAAGTTTCTTTTCGCTTCCGACAATAAATCCCAGGCATGAAAGGATGCCGAGAGAAGCCAAGAATTCAGGTCCCAACTGAACTTTAGGTCTTACAAAAAACTCACTAACCGCATAGAATCTTGGAAAATACACACGTCCTTTGCCTTTGATAAGCATGGAAAATCTAAGGACAACCCGGAGAGTCACGAAGAAAACTGCGAGCCCGATTACTACTAGTCTTCTGAAAAATGTTCATGGTTATTATTATTATTTTTTC
The DNA here is from genome assembly GCA_034700245.1 of Poikilolaimus oxycercus. Taxonomy (NCBI): domain Eukaryota; kingdom Metazoa; phylum Nematoda; class Chromadorea; order Rhabditida; family Rhabditidae; genus Poikilolaimus; species Poikilolaimus oxycercus. Next base: position 10,066 of record JAQIXL010002111.1, on the reverse strand, counting down.
CTAACTTATTTGCATACCCAAAAATTGATTGTCCTTGTTGTAGGACGGATACCGCAGGTGATTCGAGCAGATTGTAGGCTTTTCTGACATGGCCGGGATGTTCTTGACAAGTCAAGGAAACTGAGCCCACCGACTGCCTATAATATCTCAACAATCTTGCGGGTCTATTTGAAAACCAACCTGCTTTGTGTCATTTTTTTAGTAAATAAGAGAAAATTTAGGAACAATAAAGATTATGATGAAGAAGCAGCCAACAATCAGAAACACACAGCGTTCACTCAAACCATCTACGAGGAGTCTCGTTTTTGATGTTCGTAAGATTTTTCGCTGCGTCAGCTTTCGCGAGCAGCCGCTTTATCGCAATAAAAACAGCATCTGAAAGCCCGACTTTCGCCTCGACAAGGAAATGGACTCGTCGTCATTCGGACGGCGACTTAGCGAGCGCCGCCTCAAAGTCCGACGACAAACCAACGAGGGAACGACTATGTCAGCCGCCTCAGAAAGGAAGGGAAGACTGGCCTCGCACATTGCACAGAAACGGTTTCTTTTGCGGAATTCACGCCTTATTCACGTTTCCGTGTTGAGATGAAACCTTTATTGTGCTTTGCATGGCACGCGTTTCGCCTCTGGTTTGATGATAGCGTGATTTTTGCGTTCCTTTGTCATATCAAAGTCGAATCCATAGTCATTTACACATGCAGTCTGTGTTTCGTGCAACCACGACGATCTAAAACGTGAGGCCTTTATTCGTGGGAGGTCTGGGGAAAGGCGACGGTCTTCTAGGGCAGCTCCTCGATCTTGTACTCGAAGACGATGGTCGGTCGACGCTCGGCGAGGCGGCGATGGCGAGGAGGCGCAACCGGAGTGGGCGCCGGTCCCTTCGCGAAGTTCTTCTTGGCCTGCTCTTGGAACTTCTTCGAGAAGACCTAAAGAGATGCTGGGAGTGAGGGGAGAGGAGGCTCGCCTTGAAGAGCGACCTGAGGATGGCTTTGTAGGCCTCGGGAGTGAGGCCGCTGATGACGGCCTCGATGGGCAGCGCGAGCTTGTCGATTTGGTCCGTGACGGTGGCGTCGTGCTTGTCGAGGATCTCCTTGAAGGCCTCGAATTGCTCATCCGTCAGCTCCGGCAGCGGGTCGTCGGGGTCGAGCGCTGTCCCCGAAGTCACGAGGCAGACGCCGACGGCCATCCACAGCAGCGCGCTCTTCCACCACGACGACATCCGGATTCTACAGGCAGGCGGAGGTTGAAGGAGGAGGAGCAGGCAGACGAACCTCTCAGCGGGCGACGGGATCCTTGATCTGACGCTCTGTTACTTGCAAAGACTGCGTCACTTTTTGGCAAACGCGTGAAAATTTGAATGTCTCTATCCGCTTTGTGGAATGCCAACTCTTCGTCAAAGTTGTTTATTACCGGCGTCTACAAGTTTGTACAGATCAACGAGAATTCAGTTCAAAGACACTCGATGACAAAGTTGTTTGAAGGCGGCAGCATGATTCCTCCGTAGATCGGGGTCGAGTCCAGTGGGGCATCGCGTGGAGGCTTGATGCGGAAGTTCTAAAGCTCACGACACTCATAAACGAGGGGTAAATTGAACCTGAACAAGGGAGATGAGACCAATAAAGAGCTCCATTCGGGCCAGACCCTCGCCGGCGCAGAGGCGTTTACCCATCGAGAAAGGAATGACGCGTTCCGCCAACTTCTTCAATGGCTGTTTCAAGCGTTCAGATCAGGCAAACCTTCTTGAAAGTCTTTCCGTCGCTCTCGAGGAATCGTTCGGGTCTATAGACGTTCGGGTCTTTGAAGTGTGGATCCTCGGCCATTACAGTGTTGATCATGGCTTGGATCTGGAGAAGTGAAAACTCTTTTCATGGACAAACTTGAGTGTCAGCGGGGATCTTATAATCGCCACAGAGGGTGTCAACGGTTGTGCGATGTGTAACGTTGAATGAAAGGATGTTCGCGTATCTCTGCAGCTCCATCACGGCCGCCGAAGTGTAGGGCATGTTGGGACGGTCGGCCATACAAGGGAAGCGGTCGCCGAGCTTCTCGTGGATTTCATTACGGATCTTCTCCTGAACATACAGTTTTTCAGTCTTTGTGTGTCGAGAAACCTGAACTTCAGGGAACTGAGCCAAGATGATGGCGGACCAGCGAAGCGACGTCGAGGTGGTCTCGCTACCAGCCAAGAAGAAGTCCATGCAGACATTTGACAGCCGGTCGTAGGAGAAGCTTCCGGCCTTCTTCATCTTCTGCACGTAGGCTTGAGTGAAGGTCTCCGGTTCCTGATCGATGTCATAGTCGGCGAGTGTTCGTTCAATATCCGCGTTCACGTGAGCGTACATCTGAAGAAAAAGTTGACTGATGCGTGATTCCAATGAACCTTGTTTCGTTCATCGATGTACTGCCCATAAGTGTAATGACCGAGAAGCGGCAAGTCTTTGATCCAAGGCATCTTCTGCGTCAGATGGACGAAGGGATTCTGGCGCGGCTTGATAATTAGACCGTTGAGGACGTCGCAGAAGTTCCTGAGCCTGGAAAAAAGATCATGGTTGAAAAGACTGAGTGCTTTTACCTCTCCCAGTCGTTGTACTTGTAGTGGTATCCGAACAAGATGCGGTTGATGACGTTACCGACGAGAAGCTGAATGGGCCAGCGCAGGTCAACCTTGTTCTTGTTGGGAAGGCTTCGAATATGCTCAATGCACTCCTGTGTCGAGATGCGAACCTGAATGCACTCGTTGTTAGTTCGGTTGATGGCTCGATAACAAAGCGAAAACACGAAGGACAGGCCAATCCCTAGACAGCTCAGTTGATTAAGCCCCCGTCTGGTTTCTCATTCTCATGTTTTCAAGAAAGAATGATTGGATCTCTGAAGTTACCTGTTCCTCCATGATGTTCTTGCCCATGCCGAAGTCGCGGAGAATTTGAAGGGAAATGCGTCGGTCCTCCCGCCATTGTTCTCCCTGTGAGAAGATGACGCCGCCGTTCTCGACAGGCTGAAAGAGCGTGTCGGGGAACTTCGTCGACCGCCCCAAATAGTCGTCGCCTGAGAAAAAAAAGTTACCTCAATGAAAAAGAATCAAACCATGGGTGACGAGAGCATCCTTCACATGCTCATAGTCTTGAATGTAGACAACGGGCTGAGGCTGCCAGATAGTGTAGACCGGACCGTACTGGTCTTTTAGGCTCGAGATGTACTTGTGCATGTTCTCCATAGGAAGCTGAAAGTGGGATTTCCAGAGAACTCTGCAAAGCCAACCTCAAAAAGATTTCCGAAAATTGGCCATGGTCGGGGACCAGCTGGATACTTTCGGACTTTCTGGTAGAAGCTAATGAAGTAGATGGCAAGGAAGACAAAGAAGGCGCCGAGAATCGCCAACATTCTGCAAGGAGCAAAAATTGAATAGCTGTTTTTATACGGGGTCAGTCAGACAAGACTCCAGTCAACAAAGCACCAAATGTGATTAGCCTCTCGGGTGAGAGGAAGAGTGAGCGCTCTCAGATTGGGTCGACCGGCCTTATAAAGGCGATCAGACGTCGACCCGGGGGACCACGATGCGTCACAAGAAGTCAACGCTGCTCTTGTGACTGTGCGTTTTAGTGTCTCGGGCGTGCGCGACACCGCCTCATACTACGCGAATACGGTAGCCGGCAACATTTGAGAGTGGCAGGTTGTGCGAGGCGGCGTCGATCTTCGACATTGTTACGACGAGCGGGCACTTGTCTTAACTGAAGCGCATGATCAATTCCAACGAATCAATGAAAATTGTAGGAAGTTGTGTCGTTTCTGTGTCTATCACGTGTCGGCCGAAGAAGAATCTTAGAGGAGAAAAACGACGTGAGACCCAAGCGGTGATTCGTTGTGACATGTTTAGAGGAGAAGGAGAGGAAAGAAGCTGTGACAGGCCCGGTGCGCCGACTGTGACTTCTTTGGAGTCCCGGGTTGAGATTCGTTTTTGATGCCTTGTTTATTCTTGTTCATCTACGAAAATAACTCGTTCGGGATGTATTGTACAAAAATGTGTTCAGATTAGTTCGATAACAAATTCGTTGGTGGGTGGAAGGAGAACCGAGCCGAAGATTGGCGTAGTGTTGAGGGGCGCGTTGAGTGGCTTCTTGATGCGGAAGTTCTAAAATTCTTTGTCTTTAGTCTCAGTTTGTACATAAATCGAATTAGCCAATTTTGACACACCCACACGTTCGCAATCATTGGTCTTTTGTCGAATTGTAAATTCCATTCTTTTGTGTAACGTGCACTCTTACTTGAAGAAGTGCGACGAAACCAAGGAAGAGCTCCATACGAGCCAGACCCTCGCCGGCGCATTGCCTCTTGCCCATTGAGAATGGGATCAGACGTTCCACCGTGTCCTGCAATCTACGAGACAAAAGTTGTTAATACCTTGCGAAGTGTCTTTCCGTCTTCCGCGAGGAACCTCTCGGGACGGTAGTCTTCAGGATGATCGAAGTGAGGATCCGAGCAAAGAACGGCGTGGATGAGAGCTTGAATCTGGAAAGGGATGCATCTTGCAAGTTGTGCGATGACGAACTCTTGTGCCGGCTGGAATGGAGAATTTGCCGCATGTCGTGTCCCTCGTCGTTGTGTGAACAACATTGTACGAAAGAATATTTGCCATTCTGCAACATTTGAGACAAAATTGACTCGCGAACCTCTGAAGCTCCATTACAGCAGCCGATGTGTACGGTACACGTTCGCGGTCCTTCATCGAAGGCACTTCCTTGCCTAGCTTCTCAAAGATCTCTTCGCGGCACTTCTCTTGAACGTCAGGAAACTGCGCCATGAAGATGCAGCCCCAGCGGAGGGTCGTCGAAGTTGTCTCACTGCCAGCGAGGAAGAAGTCCATGCATACATTCTTCAGGCGATCGTAACTACAGAGGTTTATTTGGAACCGTTTTGTTGTTTACCTGAGGATGGGATTGTTCCTCATCCTCTGCACATAAGCTTGTGTGAAAGTCTCCGGTTCCTTATCAGGTGTGTAGCCTTTGAGTGATCGTTCCATGTCGACGAGGACGTGCGCGAAGAGCTGCAACACAAAGTTTGTGATCGTTGATTATGATGGGGTTTGTAGTGACTCTAGAGACGGGCACACGAACCTTGTCTCGGAGTTTGAAGAACCGCCCCATCGCCATCTCACCAAGAACGGGAATATGCTGGATCCAGGGAAATCTTGAAAAGTGCAAGTTATGAGCGAGGCTGAAAAAGATACCTTTGAGCTAGAAGAGCGAGCTTGTTGAATCGTGCACTCATGAAGATATTGGCGAGATTGTCACAGAAGTCTTTTACACGTTGACAGTCGTTATAACGATAGTGATAGCCGAAGAGCGTGATGTTGATCACGTTGGCCACGAGAAGCTGGAACGCGTTCCTACTAAAGGCGTGTGTACCTGAATAGGCCATCGCAGATCGACGTGCTTCTTGTCTTTCATGCTCTTGATATGGTCGACACACTCTTGGACGGACATCTTCACTTGCTCTTCCATTATATTCTTGCCCATCCCGAAATCGCGCAGTATGTGGAGAGCATTTCGTCTTTCTTCCTTCCATTCCACACCCTGAACAATTTTAAACAAAGTAAGGCAATGACGAACAATTGAGAAAATGACGCCGCCATTGGGAATCGGTTGAAAAATTGTATCAGGGAATGATGCTGTTCTACCAACGTAGTCATCAGCTATTGTCACAGTGTTACTCCTCTAGACAATTTCAACCTTTCTTGACGAGAGCGTCTTTGATGTGCTCGAAGTCGGTGAAGACAACCGTGGGATGCGGCATCCAAATCGTGAAGACCGGGCCGTATTGTTCACTCAGCGCCATAATGTGCTTGTGAGTATTCACACTCGGAAGCTGAAAAGAGCTTTAAACTCTTTTGGCTGCACTACCTGGTGCATATTGCCGATGAAAGGCAATGGAGTTGGGCCAGGCGGATACTTCTTTGTCTTCTGGTAAAAGTTGAAGACGTAGATTGCCACGATGACAAATATAGCAGATATGATGGCTAGCATCTCTCCTGAAAGCTATGAGTAAGTTGGGGAATACTCAGAGGAAGAGATGGAAGATCGCAGCCCGTCAACTGTACAAAGAGGGACACTGCGTGGGTGCGTATTTATGGGTCAGTTTAATTTGGCCTGAGAGCAGAGACTACGCGCCAATGTGCCCGCCGCTTTTGCTATAGGCAGAGGAAATTAATGAACTTGGGAATAAAGCACGGAATATGGCAGTTACGCATAAGGTACGACCTCTTCCAGTCTTCCCCCCAGCCTGGACATCTGGCTTGAGCGAAGAAAGTGCTAAGATTCGGCTGTGTGATTGGTGCGTAGTGTGTAGCTTTGATGCGGTCTACCAATTCGTCACGTTTTGCCTCCAAACCAGACTTGCAGTGTTCAACTCGGAGGCTTCACGAGCATTTATTTGGACAAAATAACGACTGGCTAATTTGAACTATTTACAACACTTCAATGACAAAGTTATTCGAGGGAGGAATCATCACACCGCCAAAGGTTCCACGAGTCTCCAACGGACCGTCGATTGGTGGCTTGATGCGGAAATTCTAAAAATTTTGCTTCTGCCATTCACTCTCGAGAGGAACCTGAAGAAGGGAGACCAGCCCCATGAAGAGCTCCATTCGGGCGAGACCTTCGCCGGCGCACATGCGCTTCCCGATCGAGAAGGGAATCACGCGCTCGACGAGCTCCTATGAAAGGACGAGATTGATGACCACGTTGGGTGCTCATTTACCTTCTTGAAGGTCTTGCCGTCGCGTTCGAGGAATCGCTCTGGTCGGAACTCGTCCGGTCGTTCGAAGTGTGGGTCTTGCGACATCACTGTGTTGATCATTCCTTGCACCTGGGATTCTGTTATTGACTAAATGTCCTCGGATTACCTGTGTGTCGGCGGGAATCTTGAATTTGCCGCAGACTGTGTCGACAGTTGTGCGGTGCGTCACGTTGAAGGGAAGAATGTTGGCCACTCTAGAGAAAATAAATTTGCCATCGTAAGGTCTAAAACCTCTGCAACTCCATAATTGCTGCAGAACAGTAGGGCATGTTGGCGCGATCTTTCATCGTGACGAACTTGTCGTGTCCGAGCTTGTCGAAGATCTCCTTGCGCAGTTTCTCCTGTTGGAGTTGTTTGGAGGTTAGAGGGTGCTTGCCTGGACTTCCGGATTCTTGGCCATGATTATGCAAGCCCAGCGAAGGGATGTTGATGTAGTCTCACTGCCAGCTAGGAAGAAGTCCATGCACATGTTTTGAACGCGCTCGATTCTTCAAAATAGATCGTTTCAAAAGGACAATCGGCTTACTTGAAGGTGCCGTCTTTCTTCGTGCGTTGCACATACGCCTGTGTGAAAGTCTCAGCTTCGCTTTCTGGACTGAACTCTTTGAGGGTCTTCTCGATGTCCTTAGTTACGTGAGCGTAGAGCTAAAGAGTCGAATCTGCAGGGATTGAAGGAGTTACCCGATCACGAACTTCGATGAACTTGTAATAAGCACGGGTCCCAATGACTGGAACATATTTGATCCAGGGAAATCTGAAAGTCTCCTTTGCCTTTCACACTGCTCCCCACTTGAACATCAAGCTTGTCAGACGAGTGGTACGACGACCGATAATGAGGACATTGAGGAGGTCGCAGAAGGTCTTCATTCTGCACACTGTCGTTGGGGGGAAGGTATTTCTCGTTAACCTCTCGCAATCGTTGTACTTGTAATGGTAGCCAAAGAGAACGCGATTGATGACATTGCCAACGAGAAGCTGGATGGGCCAACGCACATCCACATGGTTCTTGTCTGGGAGGCTTTTGATGTGTTCGATACAGTCTTGGGTAGAGATGCGTACTTGTTCCTCCATAGCGTTCTTGCCCATGCCAAAGTCGCGGAGGATATGAAGTGCAGTGCGACGTTCCTCTTTCCAAGCGTCGCCCTTTGAGATTGCCTATTATGCGGTGAGTGCAAACCTGAGAATGAATGACTCCAGTGGATGGCAGAAGCTGGAATACATTGTCGGGATATTTTCCAGGGCGGCCAAGATAATCGTCGCCTAATGGGCAGTAGTTGCGCTATTGTAATGGTGTTACCATGAGTGATGAAAGCATCCTTGATGAGATCATAGTCTTGGATGTAGACGACGGGTTGTGGTTGCCAAACTGTGTAAACTGGCCCGTAAATGTCTTTCATTTTAGTGATGAATTTGTGGGTGTCGCTGAGGGGAAGCTAAATTGAACACAAAATGACTGTCGGTAATGCTGAGCTTACTTGAAAGAGATTGCCGACGAGGGGCCATGGTCGTGGTCCTGGTGGATACTGGCTTACTTTACGGTAGAAGTTTAGAACATAAATAGCAGCTATCACAAATAGAGTTGCAATAATTGCAAGCATCGCCAATTTTTAGACAGACGGGGTTGATCAATAAGAGAGCATGTCGATCAAGTGGAGAGGAGCCTTTTATATGTTGTGGTGCTAAAGGTGATTTGTGACAAGAAAACAGGAAAAATGTGGGAGACAGACTTTCTGTGACTGGCCAAAGTGGGACTTTTCACGCCACTTCTCTTCCATTCTGTGCGACACGATCACGATCCTGTCACTCATCCGGTTCTTGTCGACGTCTTCGAAGACAACCAAGACGTGCCGCCGCCTTGAAGTTTGATGCCGTACCCGCTCTGCACCCCAAGGCTCGGTCAACATAGCACCAGAACTTTATTGGGAGCGTCTACAAGAATCTCAGTATCAGAACGAAATCTTCCAGTATAAGCAAGGGTTAAAAAAGCAAGAAAGACAACTGTTGGTCAATGCCCACAAAAAAATGCACATGCGCGAGTCCACTGAAAATACAAAGAAAAACTAGAAAATTCGCTGCTAGAAAATGTTTGTTAATTCACTCAAGTTCCTACACTGGCTTGAAAAAGTCGGTGATACGCTTCTCTGAAGACAGACGCTTCTCTGGCAGCTTCGATCTGCCTGAAACGTTGGCTTGCGCTGCATTGAAGAAACAGCACTACCTCGAGGGATGTGGTAGATGTTCTCCATTGCAGAAAGTGTGGCACGACGACGTTTTGGACGAATGAGAGTTGGACACTCCTTGTTCAACGTTTCTGCAGTCGCCTATATGAGGCACTAGAATGAGCTTACCGAATGTGTTGTCCGATTCGCGCTTGATTGGACGAAGGAAATTTATAGCCTGGAACGAAATTTCACGCAATGTCAGCTACAGTACCTTCGTGGTTGGCTTTTCTTCCCGGGCAGAAGGTGCTTGGTCGCCCTCCTCGTCGATGGTGATGATGTCTGGTTCAGCTTTCGATGTGGATGGAGTGCTTGCGCAATCGATCGCTGTAAGGATTAGACAACAGTCTCAGCAGGGCACCTGGTGGTTTTCTGTCAGCTCCTCTTTCGTCTGCCCTGCTGCTGCTGCTGAACTTTTTCTGGGCACGGTAGTGCATCTCGAACAGTTGATGGCGCCTGAATAACTCTCATTTTGCTTCAACGACCTTGTCTCACCTCATAAGAACTTCCTCTGAGGGAACCTTGATAGAGAGATGCATCGGCATTTCGTCTGGGTTGCGCTTCATCGCCTCGATGAAGTCGACCTCCGCCTGGCATACGATTTGAGTCAGCGGTTGACGAATTTCCACTACAAAGTACACTCCATGAAGAATGAAACAAACCATCGTTCTCGCAAAGTTGAGGTTGACGAGCAGTCGTCGGTTGGCTTGGACGCCACTGATTCCGCTGCCTTCGCAAGTTTTCGTAGAAGTTCGGAAAACTGGAAATTGAACCCATTTTTATAATGCTGACGTACAGTGGTGGTTTTGTAAGCGCTGGAGAGTCGATCGATGGACCGACGACGTCGGGAACTTCCCGACAAGCCGGGCATTTCCACTCCTCTTCGCAATCGTCGTCCTCGCTTTCCTCGCTTTTCGGCGGCCACCACGGCTCACCGGCACAGCCTCTGTGCGACGCTCGGCCGCATGCCTAGAGGCATCCTTACTATATATAATCCGCTAGGTGCGTCTGTCTGTCTGCATGCTGTTATCAAGGTTTTCGTCCGTAAGTCGCGA
>JAQIXL010002110.1:0-14297 GCA_034700245.1 Poikilolaimus oxycercus | reverse complement strand
GCGATCCATTACAAACGATCCAAGGAAGGGCCTTTATTGTGTTCTCTCTAAGTCGAAATCCTCGAACATTCATCATGCTTGGATATGCGGCCGTAGGCATCGTCATCGTGGTATTTTTTTTTGCGATTTGAGTACCGAAATATTTTGTCTTCATTAGTTTTCCACGTGTCTTGTCTGTGTGATTTTCATCACTTGCCGCCTACGCGCGAGTCGCTCGCTGATGAGTGCGGAGACACAGCGCCGACATCGAATGTATCTAGCCGCCCTTCTTGCTCATGTAAAACTAGTTTTTCTTAACGAAACAAGCAATTTCTAGGCATTTGTGCCGATAATTCTAGGTGCCGTGCCTCTCGTTTGTCTCTTCGTCTCAACGTTCGTCAATTTTGCCAGCTCACAAGGTGACCAAGACGAGCAAAATATTTCCGATTGAATTTATCCATCCCTCCCTTCTCGTATGAAGTTTGAGCTAATGCCTTGCAGCTCTCTGCACATTTACGCTTTTACTGGCGTCACTGCATCCATCGGCAAACGTTGTCGTCTTGATCGTTGTTGTCACTCCTTACAGGTTTTGGCTTCTTAGATAATTGAGGAGTTTCTAGACGAGCATTTATGAAATGGACGTCTTTAAAGCTAGTTCCAGTTACTTCTATCGGGCCTTCGGGGTGAGAATTGAACAGTCGAACTTATGCTCTGAAGGAATTTGCAGTGGCAGCTCACTGGTGAAGACGTAACATCCGTCATTGAAGCCGATTCAACTCTGTGACCTGAAACGATGGCAAACTCATTCTGCAACGTGGACCTTGTGTTTGGGCGTTCACATCATCAAACATCACACAGAGAGGGGCGCGAAAACAATGTTCGGGTGTGGATCTCGAATTTCGCCCCTCATTTTCCTCAGCCTGGAATAAACACCACCATGAGTATCGACGACGACGTCGCGACGTGTTTCTTGCGGGCTTCAGATCGACTCGGAGGAAGCCTGAGATCGGCCAAGTCGGCTTTTCTTTCTCTCGCGCATGGGCGGATTTGGAGGAAGCGCGAGGCAGCCTCCAATGCCGTCTTGGAGTCTCGCCACATTCACTCTCTCTTCGCTCCTTCTCTAAAGCCCTAATTTGAGCCGAGTATCCACTCCTTCCCTCCAATGAAGGAAGAAAAACAGAGCCCGTTGTCATTATAGTTTCCTCCTTTTGTTCACCTTCTTCCGTGTGGCAAGCAGACGGGCTTTAGTTTGGCGCGCACTGGCTGCTAACGAGAAACAGATGCGACAGCCGGCTGTCGCGGCACGACGGCGCTTGCCTCGAGCGACTTGGCTGTTCTTGGTGGACACCTCGGAGAGGCGACAATTGCCACTTCACCTTTTTTCTCCGTTTTCCCCCGCCGGGAGTTCGTCGAGGTCGACTTGGCTTTGTGTGTTCTCGTCGTTCGTCCTCGCGGACGACGTGGCTAGAAAGTGGCTTCGGCCAATTTCGTGAATTGTTTTTGGACTACTGGCTAGTCGTTTTTCGTCCTTGCGCCAAAGCTTCATTTTCTAGTCTAACGTTCTCGAGGATCGAGGAAGGATGTGCGCATTGCCAACAGCCTGACAAAATGGGTCAGGCGTTGACAGTTTTGGTTTTGATAAAATCTCAAAATAGGAAGTAGATTTTCTCAACTTCTTCGTCGGCGATCGCCAACTTCCTCTCGCGCTTCTTCTCTCCTCGTGCCGAGCGACGCTTGCGTGGTTGCCCGTAATTCGATGCTTCGAAGGCCAGTCGCCAGGGGGAAAGAGCCTCCTCACTAGCCGACGGGGGCATCTTCCCGCCTTCCTCTTCTCCTCGCCTCTTTCTTCTCGCTTCCGGTCGACGGCTTCAATACCCTTTATGGCAAACTCAATTTGCTCGGAATTATTGCACACATGCAAGAAGGAATTTTCTCATCGCCGGTCCCTCCTTTCGCATGGCGTCCCTCCATTCGAACTTGTTACTGGCGGCATTCTTCTCAGAACGTGTGTTCGCCGCGTGAGCGCGTGGACGCCGCCGGTCTGGCCTCTCTTTTGTTCGACGTTTGCAACTTCCAAAGTCGATTATGTTGCGCCAACTTGCGGAATTGGTTCTTTGACCTCTCTGCACTAATAAGGTTTTGTTCTTCGCAGACTCGCGCGCATGTCTCAATCCAAATTTCAAGGAAGTAAATGTTCAGAAGGCATGACGGCCATAATCTCCGAAAGTCCAAACGAGGCCGAGATTCGGCATATGGGCTGGGCCCTCTTGCTCATGTGGATGACCTCCATCGCCTACATGACTCGAGACTACTGGTTAGTTTCCGGGTCTACGATGATAAATGTCGCGCGTCTGCAGGTTCCCGTCCATCTATGGCTTGGAGCCAATTTCGGATGATCCACGACTAGCGCCGTCGCAGGTCTCCGCGCCCTCCTTGCACTCGACTGCAACGTCGATTCCGCGACGACGCTACTCGTCCCTTCGACTCCAACATCTGCGCCTGCAGCATCAGCTCGCACACCAGCAACTGTTCGTCCTTCCCATTGTTCAGTCCACCCTTTTCTGATTAGCCACGTCACGCCGTTCTCTTATCAGAGAAACGTTCAAGACAGGCTCGTAGACCAGTAGCAAATTGGGGTGCACGCGGCTAGCTTGCTTGCAAGCTTCTTCTAGAATTGCACGACGTACAAATTTAAGCCATGCATTCACAATGTGATTGAAAAGAGAGACCCAAAACAACTTACAAATTCCTCCCACTGAATGAATTCTGTTTTCATTGCAGATCTCTTCCCTTGGACTTGCGAGGCACACACAGACAATTGCTATTGCCACCCTTGAGACCGGTCATGGACGAGGAAGACGAAGCTTCATCAGAAGACGATGAACGGTCACGATTGTACTCCATTTATACTTCTTCTTACTCTTACGAATGTTGATCGCATGACAATTTGCTCAAAAGTCTTCCACCCTCAATCCCATACCGGTGCTTTATCCATCTCAATAGTCTTTGATCTTTGAGCTTCATTCTTACTTCTACGGTGTCAAGTTGTTGAATGTCTTGCTTAGAAACTCCACATGTTGTGATCTTCGGTCGAACAAGGTAAACGGTTTCGTTTCTCGCTCTCAATTTTTGACCAAGCGTTTCTGATCCCCGGTCCCTCGCGAAAAGAATCAAAAGTGCATACACGCAGTGGTGGCGAGAAAAGCCGCCGAGGTGACGGCTGGGTGGAGCACGCGGTGTGCAGGAGGAGGCAAACGCCTCTATCAGCTGATTCGCGCGAGAAGAAGTCGACAAACAAAAGCTGGAGCGCTCGCGCCTCTCTGCCCGCGCGCTACCAAACCGTTCCGACTTCCCGTCCCTCTCTTCGGCTCCTCTCGATCGGCGGCAACTTCAGCTTCGGTGGCGTAAAAACGGCGCAAGATACACAAAGTGTGTGGATGCATTCTTTCTGTGGGTGAGGTTCAGGAGGTGGCAAGCCCTTGCGTCTCCTATTGGACAGTCCCTCATGTTGTGTCTTGGCGATGTTCTTCAGACCCCCGCCTGCAATTGTTCAGCATTTTTTCCTCTCCGGCCAAGGAGGCCAAGGTCGTTTGCAGAAGAGCTTCCTGCTCGACTGCTACTTCACACACGAGATGAAGGAGGAAGAAGGGACATGGCCGAGTGGTGAAGAGTGAGAGAGAAGACGGAGTGTGCTCTAAAGGACCCCAAAGCGAGGCCGGAAGCAGCGGATCGTCGAACGCGGTGCGAGTTGGTGCCGGTGGCGCCGGGTTCCCCCGGAACAGAACAGTAGCCTTTGCTCGCTCCCCCACTCTTCTCACTTGCCCTGGTGTGTGTCACGAGTCTCGAGGCAAGTCAGGCGGAGCCCCCGGCGGATCCCAAAGTTCAACCGCGCTCCCCTCCTGTCGCTCATGACTGATTGAAGCGAAAGATTCTTCTTGTTGAAATCTCCCTTGCAGCTTCAGCTTCTTCTCTTGTTCCTAGCAACACGATTCTCAAGTTACTTGTAGCCAAGACTGTCGCTTTTTCCCCAGAACTCATTTCTGAACGAATCAGATGCAGAATTGATGACTTCCTTCTTCAAATGTGTCCAGCTAGACTTCAACTCAAGTCTCAATCGACAATAAACTTCCGCATGCCATCGTAAAGTTGTAAGGACAAAGAGTCGCAAAAAGGAAAAAGACCTGAGAGCGGAACACATGCCGAGTGTTCTTCGTCCACAACGAGGAAACGAGCCACGCATCACGCCGCGTGACGAGCGCCGGTTTACGAGGAGGGGCGCCTCTGTGCAAACGGTAGCGTCGCGTGCCCCCCTTTCCCTGCAACACTTGCCCTTCACCATTGTCTTAGTGATTCCGCGAAGCGACCACAACTTGACATCATCAAGACGGTCTTCAACTGTTTGCCCGGAAGAAAAACCCCAGAACAAAGTCTGGAGTGAGTACAGTAAGACAACTGACTACCCCTCGTGATCCTTGTGGTTGGTTTAGAGTGATGCGCGTGTTTTCCTGTTCGTCCTTTCCCTCTCCCCCTCTCTCTCTCTCATTTGGTTGAGTCATGATGATGGATTCGAATGTTGATGCAATTGGGAATTCACCTGACGAAGGTGTTCGAACACAAAACTTCGCCTCTCTCTTGATGTTTGACCGCTCGCACTCTGTTCAGCGGATCATTTGGGCTTATCTATCTTCTTTGTCAGAGCGCGGGGTACCGCGGAAGGAAGATGAATTCACGTGCCATCGCCTGGCTGACGCCGGTCTTTACGAGGCACGTGCAGGGCTCTCCCCCTCACCTCCTGTCCCGCTGCTCCTCATTCGTCGCTCTCAAAAATCAACTGCAACGAAGCAGGGTCGGGGCAAGGCAGAGATATGACGGCGAAGACACGGACAATTGGCGCCAAGCCGCAAGGCGCGCCCGCGTTCTCCCGGTGCGACCGGCGATAAGCCGGAACAATTCGCCCTTTCTGCGATGTACTGAGTGTGTGTTATGGACACCCTCGTGGCCGCCGAGAGGAGGGTGATGGAGGAGCAAAAGAACCTGCCAGTCTCGACCCTCTCTTCACCTCCTCCCTCATCAACCATCGCCCACGAGAAGTGAGACGAAAGAAGGGGTGCAATCACTCTCGGTGTAGAGAAGCGCTTGAAGCCGACAGCACGATGACATACGACCTGTCAGGTTGAGAGAAAAGGTCGACTCCTCACAACTAACGCAACTCTCCTGAGGAACACTGCCTTTCGTGCGACCGGCCGTCGAAGTGTTCGCATTTCAGCGTGTGTGTAAAATTCTCCTCTTCTGCTAGAAGAGACCGGGAAGTGTGAGCAGGCCGTTTTTACGCACTCGCGCGCGAGCGTCGGTCCGCCGGCCGGCCGAACGCCGCGCGCTCAGGTGACACTTTTCTCGACCGACTCGCACGCGGTGGTGCTCACTGGGATTTCCCTTGGGAACAAGGAAAAACGGTCGTGAGCCTCACCTCGTTTCTCCCGTCCTTCACTGCACATATGGAGGAGATCCGCCGAGGGAATGCTCCCTCGTTCCCTCTCTCACAGATCGAGAATCAACGAGGTGGATGAGCTGGGGCAAGAAGGAGAGGCGCCCCGCCGCCGGGGCGAGTGTCGGGACAGGACTTCGGCACTATTTTAGACACTCGCATGTGTTCTCACACAAGAGGGGCACACAGCTGCTTCGACCCTTCTTGAAGGGGGTTTCATGCACACTTTCTCTTGAGCAATGAGCAACTGTTCAAGACAAGGGCAGACAAAAAAACTGACTGCACACTCGGGTTTCTTCATGACGGCTCCTCTCGGATTTCATTGTTCGTTGCACTGTTGAAGCTCGACTCAAGGAAAGATTTGTCGCAGGCTCTGTCTCTTATCTTAGGAAGCGCAAACGCTCTCTCTCCCCTCAAACCACTTCACAGCTTGGTGAGGAGGAGGAGGGCGATCGGCGGGCGGCGCACACGCACGAGTAGTGGTGCTGATGGGGAAGCCCCGTGACCCTCTCAAAGGACAGAGGCAGAGAGCGGGCCGTCGCGGCCGAGAAAACCACGAGTTTGCAGCTCCCGTGACGATGGGACTCTTTCCTTCTTCACTGCGATCATAGTCAGTGAGGACCTTGTGTGAGTGAGCCCCGTTTCCTCCTCTCACACTGTTCGTCGAATTTCAAACACCTCTCCATCGAAGCGTTCGTTCGAATCACATCGCTCAATCAGGAAGTACGCGTGGTTGAAGAGAGGAGACGAACACCATTCTGCCCCCAATTTTTTGTGGGCTCATCATAGATAAGCCTTCTACTCGTTCCCCGACTCACTTTAGCACTGCCGCCTCTCACAGTAAAAAAGGCGTCAGAGGCACAAAAGACTCTTCGGCAGTCTTGTCACGGGAGAATAAATCTAAGGCTCTCAGACAGGAGGAGGTGGAGGGAGTCTCTTCCCGCCGACTGCGCCTTGTTTTTTGCCTTCAAACCCTCAACATCTGACGTGTGACACGGTTTTGTGTGCAAGAGGGCGAGATGGAGAGAGAGAGGCGAGTGAGGGAGGAGGGAAGGGTGTGGAGGCGTGTGTTGGTGATGAACAGCTGCGAGGGCTCTCTCGGGGGTGGCACATGTGTAATCGAGAGCAGCGGGGAGGGAGTCCCCGACCTTTGTTTCCGCCAACACCAAAACTCTGACTAGCACTCCACCACTCTTTGACCTACAGTTTGATCAACGTCGAGGCGGTGAAATGTCGGAACGCTGTGATCTCCGAGGTGGCTGCCGGCGCCAGTTCCGTTCAAACAACCGAAGTGAACTGAAGCGTTCGCAAGGGAAACGGGAGCCGCGCCCGGCCGTTTTTCTAGTCTCCTCGGATCCTTCCTCTCTTCTGCTTGACGATCTCCAATTGCGTCATTCCTACTTGACAGTGAGCTCCACTCGGACGCAAGATGAGGCTCCGAGACTGGGGGAGTGAGAGCCAGGGACACATTCCGAGGGCGCTGGGCTTCTCTCACTCCCGAAGAGAGTTGTAAATAGACGACCGCGGCCGCCGGTGTCATGTGCCCTCGGGCGGCGAGGTGGCACCCCCAACCGATTGTTGAGTGTCGGTCTGGTGCCAAGAAGTCACGAGTTGTGTTGGTGATTGCAGCGTTCTAGACGTCTCCTCCTTCTGGCCAGTTGATCACAATCAAACATTTCCACCTCTCTTCACACATCAACCCGAAATGTGCTGCAGTGCTATCTTCGCGTTGTGGACTTGCGCAAACAGAAATCAGCTGAATGGCCGAAGTGTGCAGGAGGGGAAGAGCGGCGAGAGGGGACGCCGGTCTTGTGTTAGCCCAAATTCCAGGATTTCTTCATTTTCTTCATCTCTCATTGGTCGCTTGGGGGATGTCGCAACATGTGATGATGAAGGATGAGACTCAACGATAGTGGGTTAAAGAGTGCAAAACATTTTCCACTCGCGGCCGACAGTGGCAGCAGGTGAGGACAACCGGAAGGCGGCGTCAGCTGACATGTGCGGGTGCGCCGCCGGAGTGGGGGCCGCAAGAAGAGATTTTTGGCACAGCGCCCTCCGCCCCAACAAAGATCAGGTGGTTATCGTCGCCTCGCCTCCTCGGTTGAAAGCACGCAAATTGACGATGAAAAAGCGATAAATCGTCGTTGTAAAGAAAGAGAAGATGGAATCCTTTCTGACAACGAGGAAGTCGAGGACGCTGTGCCTGAAGACTCTCTCGCTAACAAATAAAAAACGACTAGCGACACGGATCATTTTCACGAAGACTCAGTTGTTTGAGCTTCGTCCAAGCGAGAGGATGTTTTGTTTATGTGTCTAGAACGAGACTGATCCTGTCTGATACGTCATGCCAACCAGCTTTAAGAGTAAGACTTCCGACGAACTCGGCCTTCCACGAATCTCATTACCTGGAACACCAATGCCGGCCTTGTAAATGAATAGATGCAATTTAATCAACTGTCCTGCTTTCTCCAATTCGATTCTCTTGTGCTCTGTGCTTTCCGACAGTTCTTGTTTCTTTGGCCGGCCACCGAAAATTTCCCAATTCGTCTCTTCCCCCGGACTTCTTCATCGGCTTGTTCGCCCCCGTCGACTTTGCTTTTTCGGCTTGTTTCACAAGTGTCCGAAAAGAAGAGCAAATCGCGTTTCGAGGGGAATGCTCTCTGTGAGTGGAGGGAGGGCGCGAGTGCGCGCGTAATCGGCCTGTGTGCCGGTCATCTTCTTCTTCTTTTTGCTCCTTCTTCTGTTCTCTCTTCTGTTCTTTGCCCACTTGTTCGCCTACAGTTTGTCACCAAGACTCGGTTGCACGATCTTGTGACGAAATGCCAAAAAAGTGAAGAGGAGAAGCAACGCAAGCGACATGGCCGAGACAGTCGATAGTCGGCTCGCGACGGGGGAAGCCTCGCGCTCTCCTTGAAGCTGCCGCCCCTCTTCTTCACCGTCCCTCGCCTCCTCCGCATTCTAGCTCCGCCTCCACGAACTACGCCCGACGGCCCGCCCTCGTCCCAACCCCGCGGCTCCGTTCAGTGCACAGTTCTCGACTCGCTCGGGCATGGCTGATCAGGCTTCCGCTCCCGCTCCTGAGGTTCCCGCTCTCGCTGAGGCTCCGGCCGAGGCCCCGGCCCCTGAGGCCGCCGCTCCTCCTGCGTCCGAGGCTCCGGCCGCGGACGCTGCCCCTGCTGAGGCGCCAGCCGAGGCTCCGGCTGCCGAAGCGGCTCCGGCCGCCGAGGATCCAGCTCCGGAGGCAGCTCCAGCTGCCGAAGCCGCCCCAGCCGAAGCAGCTCCTGAGCCTGCTGCGGAAGCCCCAGCCCCTGAAGCCGCTCCTGCCGCCGTCGAAGAACCCGCGGCAGCTGCGGCGGAGGCTTCAGTAGCCGAAGCCGCTCCTGCTCCATCTGAGGCGCCCGCCGAGGCTGCTCCTGAAGCCGGTACGTCTTCTCATTTATCTCGCTTTAGTTCGCTTAGAAAATGTTCAAGATGAAGAAGAAGAGGATGCCACTACAGTAGTTAGACGCCCTAGGGGAGCTCGATTCGTGCTGCGAACCCGAGGGGGTGGAGGTGAATGAAATTCTGGGGTGCTTCCTTCGTCGATATTCCCTCTGTTGCATATGTCCGCCAGCAAAGACCCCTAATGTTTCTTCACATCTCACAAGTTTTAATGGATCTTAGTTTTTCGTGAGGCGAGGTGAACTATACCAATGGGTGATCGCTGATGGTTTCCAGGCATATTATTTGTTTGAAGCCCCCTGTAAATCTCTCAACAAAAACTACTGTGCCAAACGTCTATGACTTTCAATCAAAGGTCAGCTTTAGCTCCCGCGGCGGTGGAAGAGGCCGTTCCTGCTCCTGCCGAGGCTCCAGTGACTGAAGCCGCTCCTGCTGAAGCCGCCCCATCTGAAGCTCCTGCAGAGGCTGCTCCAGCCGAAGCCGCTCCTTCTGAGGCTGCGCCATCCGAGGCTGCACCAGCCGAAGCCCCCGCTGAGGCCGCTCCGGCCGAAGCCGCTCCCTCTGAGGCTGCACCAGCCGAGGCCGCACCATCCGAGGCTGCACCAGCCGAAGCCCCCGCCGAGGCCGCTCCGGCCGAAGCCGCTCCCTCTGAGGCTGCGCCAGCCGAGGCTGCACCAGCCGAAGCCCCCGCCGAGGCCGCTCCAGTAGAAGAAGCTATTCCCGCTCCCATCGAAGCTCCTGTGACAGAAGCCGCACCTGAAGCTGCTCCCGCCGAAGCCGCCCCCGCTGAGGCCCCTGCAGCTGAGGAGGCACCTGCTGAGGCTGCGCCAGCAGAAGCCCCCGCCGAGGCCGCTCCAGTCGAAGAAGCTGTTCCTGCACCAGTTGAATCCCCAGTCGCCGAAGCTGCTCCTGAAGCCCCGGCTGACGAAGCCGCCCCTGCCGAAGCTCCAGCCGCCGAAGCTGCCCCTGCCGAAGCTCCAGCCGCCGAAGCTGCCCCTGCCGAAGCTCCAGCCGCCGAGGCCGCCCCTGCCGAGGCTCCAGCCGCCGAAGCTGCCCCTGCCGAAGCTCCAGCCGCTGAAGCTGCTCCTGCCGAAGCTCCAGCCGCCGAGGCCGCCCCTGCCGAGGCTCCAGCCGCCGAGGCCGCCCCTGCTGAAGCTCCCGCCGCCGAAGCTGCTCCTGCCGAGGCTCCAGCCGCCGAGGCCGCCCCTGCTGAAGCTCTCGCCGCCGAAGCTGCTCCTGCCGAGGCTCCAGCCGCTGAGGCCGCGCCGGCTCCCGCCGAGCCAGCCCCGGCGCAAGCGGAGGGTCCCGC
This sequence comes from Poikilolaimus oxycercus, assembly GCA_034700245.1. Classification (NCBI taxonomy): domain Eukaryota; kingdom Metazoa; phylum Nematoda; class Chromadorea; order Rhabditida; family Rhabditidae; genus Poikilolaimus; species Poikilolaimus oxycercus. The sequence continues at coordinate 4,083 of JAQIXL010002110.1, read as the reverse complement.
CGCAATCGCGACGTCCGCGTAAGAGAGTTAGTAGCTGTGCACAACTTGTCACTATCTGAACAGCCGGTCCATCGTCAATGTGCACTTCCCATGTCTTCCACACTCCTTCCCCCACCCTTGTCTTTAGTCCCCTTCCCCAATTTGCTCATCGTTGAAAGACGTATGCGACATTTGGTCTTTTCTTACTTCTGCTTTTGCTGTCCATGGCTTGTTGGCTTCATGTCTTTGCAAAAAACTGTATCAGTGCAATCAGAAAATCGCAAAAAAAACTTCTGACGCTTGTGAAGTGTCGCTCGTCTACACTTTATGAAGTGCTCGAAACAATTTTTTTTCGTGTCTTGCTTCATCTTGTCACGAAAACGATTATTATGTTCTGTGTGCTGCGAATAAATTTTGGAGAATAAGACGAATTCCAACATGGGACGAACAGTGGAGTGGCTACGATAGCGGTAGAAGAAGAAGAAAACATAACGAAGATGAACTGACAAGCGATCTCCCAAGCGATCAAAACGTGGTAGCAGCTGACCTTGTCGTCACTCGCTTCTCAGCCGGCTAGTACTGCATCATTTTGACGTATCCCCGGTCACAAGTCGAGAATAGAGAAAATTTCTTGCATGGGCGTATCATAGTCTTTCGACGCACAACCGTGACGCGTGTTTTGAAACAAAATTGTCATCACCAATTTTGCAAATCTCCTCTCGCAAAATTCACACTTTCCCTCACCGACGGCAATCGACTCGTTTCCAAAACACCAGCCAGCGATTATAGCGCAACCGCAACGCCACACACAACGCGATTTCCGGCCAAATTTGGTCCAAATGGCGCAACTCCCCCTTGCCTTTATGCCGGTTTTCGCCTTCTCCTCTTCCAGCCGTCATCGCGTGTGCTCATAATCTCCGCTAGTCTGCCTTTGCCCGCCCTCCAGCGCCGCTCCCTCGCCTATTTTACTCCCGCTCGCCTCACAAGGCCGTGTCCACTCGCGATGTGAATGCCTCCGAGTGCGTGAAGTGATGCCTGGCCGGCGCGGTGTCCAGTTTATTCGGCTCCGCCGCGCCTCAGCCTCGCTGCGGGTGCAGGGTGCAGCCAGCGGCACGAGAGCGGCCACATGGGGCTGCCCGCAAGTCAGCTGTTGCTCCTGCTCGTCTCGTCCCTTGGTCGGGCTTTCCCCTCGTGCTATAAACGTTCGCCGCTTCTTCCGGTGTGACTCAAGTGTCCCTCTTCATTGAGACGCGCTCATTCGTCTTCATCTTTCAGTCTTTTTGTGGTTCTCTAGTCGGGAGGCAACCCGTGCCAGGTCGCCCTCCAAGCACAAAGATCCTCTCACAATAAGAATGTTGCAATGTAAGCCGAGGAAGCTATGCTTTGGTCCCATGTGTGTCGCTCATTTTCGACATTCTCAGACAGATTTCGTCCTTGTCACCAAACACAATCTCGTCCTCTTCGTTTGTCTTCCAATTGCGCAACTGTTTGAACTCTTGTAAGACGACGCATCGGCGCCTGATGAGGAAAGCGACCGCCAATCCGCCCTCGCGAGCGCTTTCTTCCGTGTTTGCCTTGATCACTTGAGGTTTTTTTGAGGGCGGCGAGGAGAGCGGCGGCTGAACCGAGATCGAGAAGAAAGAGAAAGGGAAGAAGGAGAGAGAAGCATGCCGTCGCCGCTCATCGTTTTGCTACTTGTCGCGTCGGTCCTCGTCGAGCTGGCGCCAGCCCGACCCGCACTCGTGTCCTCTGAGACGGCTGCAGCCGCTACCGGCGAGAAGGAGGACCTAACCCATGGGTGAGCTAACTGCTGTGACAAAAACCGGGCTGTTTGCCAAGACCACGAGAGACTTGCTGCTCGGCTTGAAAATATCCAGAGACTTGAGGGATTAGCTGGCATTTCGAACAGCAAGCGGCAAAGAAGACTCAAACGGTCGGCCGCCTTTGAGACGTGACAGCCAGAGAACAAAAAGATTTCGTTGGTGGTTTCATCCCAAGGAATTCCAGCAAAACAGCTTGTGACGTAAACGATTCCAGGCTAAAGCCGATCGTGCCTTCAACCGGCGTCGTCGCTGTGAGTGGCCAGCTTCGCATTGTGGATTCCGATGAGTCGACGGACGGTGCGCCGCCCGAGGCCTTTGAGGATGATTCTCCAGCGGGTGAGCTTTCCTTCCAACTTTCCTAAGGGGTTTGGGCCCAGATCGTTTGTGAACCGTGACACCGTTTTCAAAAAGACTCTTTCAGTGGTTCTTTCCGACTCAATGCGACTCGCTCAGGAGTTCCTAAGCAGACGTATAAAGAAAGAGGAAAGTCTAGCTTCAACCACAGCATAGTTCAACTGTCTCTTCACTTGCCAAGTCGCTGTCTTTCTTCTAGAATACTTCATTCCATGCATCCGCAAAGTCTTTCACGATATGTACAACAAATAAAACGCTTTCAACTAAAGTTCGATTTCAATTTAACTTCTTCTGAAATCGGTCTTCTCATCGTCGCCGTCGTGATCAGGAATTTGGCCGTGAAGTCGCTCCCAACGACCCGGGTTCGCATTCTCTTGAGCGATGAGGATCGTGTGGTCCTCGTCGACGCTGAACAGGGCGTAGTGCTTCGATCGGCGTGTGATCGTGTAGGCCATGTCGTATCCAGAATCAAATATGGCGACCATCCAATAGCCGCCGACTTCTTCTTCCATTCCCTGAAAGGTAAGCACGTTCTTGTCGTCACAAAGCGACCGAAAGTTGGGCAAACAGAAACAAACATCGCCAATCTTGTCGCTCTCGATGCCAGATCTTGGCTCATCCGCGGTATAGAACTCAGCAATGAGATCACGGGCACGGCGTAGCGATCTGTTGTCCATTCCTTCCGAGGCGAGCACCTCCGGCGAAAAGCCTTTGCTTTCTCGTTTTCTGAACACAAGGCATTTCAAGCTGAATAATGGTTCACTTACGTGGTAGATCGCCCAGGGATATACTGGTTGAACGGGACTTGAGCGCTCGCCACGGAGATGAGCATAACAGCCACAACGGCGCGACTCATTGTCTCTCTGTGACTGTTCCCACCTGTCTGAGGGTCTTTTTATTGTGTTTCGAGGCCGAGCGGAAGGTGGCGGCCCCGAGTGGAGACGACGTCGGCCGAGTCGTCGTCGGGTGAGAAAACCAAAACCATCATCGCACACCCTCCCTCACAACCCACGCACAGGCCACAACACTACCGGTTTTCCGTAAATTGAGCCGCACGAGCGATTTTTCAGCTAACTTGTTTTGGTGAATGGAAAGTGAGAGTCGCTAACTGCAATGAGGCGATCCGATATCTATGGACTGGTCAATAGAGGAGAGAGGGAGGGGAGTGATCATGGTCAGGCTCAATGACGCGCCACCCGCCACGGAAACCCGGAAAAGGTCATTTTGTTTTTCGCTGTTGACTTGTGACGACGTGGTGGAAGGCGTCTGATCGAATTACGACCCAACGCGTCTCGCTCGCTGGGCGAACGGCATCGACGCCTGTTTTGACATAATGACCTCGTCAACCAAAGTCCAAGTGCCGAAGAATTGAAGGCTGAGAAAACGACACTGTACGCTCATGATAATGCGGTGCCACATAAACATGCAACAAGGCTTTCTTAGAAAAATCAAATGGATTGAAATCGCGCAGGCGTCCCTGGCGTGCATGCGAATTCGGGTAAGGTGTCTGGAATAGGGTCATATTTCACCTTAAAGAGTCCTCTCCACTCACTCCGTGAGTTAGGACATAATGGGAGGTCGCTTTGAGTGAAATTGTGTGCGTACCAGAGAGGGTCCATGTCTGCAAGACGCGACTATTGTTGGAATTGTTGTTCGATCCCACAATATCATGAAGCGTCGCCCAGCAACGTCGCCCCCGAAACTCTTACGATTTCTTGTAATGTACCTGAGTTTGAAAAACTTACATAAAGTTACTCTCTGTGTGCGTTACTCTTTGATTAATAACTTTGACTCGCGAGGCAAAAACAATTGTTCAAATCGTTGTTTTCACTTGCGTACTTTATTCAGTTGGTTTCAAAAACACATGACATTAGTGAACGCAATCAATTTCTTCACCGTCTTGCTTTTGAGACAGCTCGATGTTGTC
>JAQIXL010002109.1:0-14299 GCA_034700245.1 Poikilolaimus oxycercus | reverse complement strand
TCCCGACCCCGAGAACCCTATAGTGACTCTCCTTTCCTCTAACGACCGACGAAAACCTCAAAAACTCGGCCACAAACAGACAGACAGACAGACAGCGCCGATTATATAGTGTAAGGATCTTGGAGCTAGACTAGTTCTTTCCGTTTCTCTCTAGTTGGTCCACATCAGCGTGCCGTCGGATATTCGGGCCGGGACCCACTGTTAAGTCGTTTAGGTCTACCAGCTCACAATCAGCCTAAAGTCCGTCCGACGGTCTGTTCGGTCTGTTCGGTCTGTCGGTCTGTTTTTTATTCGTTTTGGTCTGTTCGGTCTGTCGGTGTGCTTTTTATTCGGTCTGGTCTGTTCGGTCTGTCCGGTCTGTTCGGTCTGTTTTTTATCCGCCCCCAAAGTGTCATTGTTGGTGTTAGCCGCCAGTTCCTTGAAGTTTTATCACTGTTCCATCAAGTGCCGTTCGAAGTGTGTGTGTAGTAACTGCTTATTATCCCGACTTCAAAATGTGGCGTGCTCGCGCTTCGATAGCCTCACCGCACAGCTCGTGCTGTTGATTCAGCTGCCCAGGACCCCCACCACCGAGCCTCGCTTTCTGGGCTTTCGCCGTCCTCAACATCCATTGAGTCGCACGTTTCGGTGACTTCTTTGCGCGTTTCTTAGCGCTTTAAATGTAACAAAGCTTTGCAGTTTCTCATGGATATTCTCAACTTCGGAAAAGCTGCATAAATGGGCTTTTGAGACGTTTTGCCAACCAAATATGACGAGACTATCAACTGGGGTTGCCAGTCCTGAAAGTCGGGCAGCGAGCGCCGAAAGGAAGCTCTGCGTGGTCACCTTCGTAAGCGCTGGATGGAAGCTAAAGTGGCTTTTAGGAAAACTCTTAGGAAAAAAATATGTGGAAAATTTATTCCATACGACGAGATGAAAGCTTATGAGCTCTTGGTAAGTTTTCAAGACTCAACCAAACGGCTGGTTTTCAGGCAATAATTTACTTTTATGACAATGCGAAGCACCCTGAATGTTTCCCCGTTAGCTATCAGAAGTTTTCAACGTTCACGAATACGCATGTGCACGGCGAGATGAGAGTAAGTGGCTCGAATGAAGTTTTCTTACTTTCAGATACATGCCCTAGAAAAAGTATTTTATTAATGCGACATAAACATTCGAGTAGGAGCTGCAGTGATGGATATGAAAAGATGTTCAATCCGTAGATTCCAGCAAAATCAACCTTTTTCTCGAGCAGCTAAACGAGCGTTGAGATCCAGTTCAGTTGCTCCTGTTCATTTATTCTGATCGATACTAGCACGTTGAATAAAAATGCTTTCTATTTAGTTTTTCGTTTGAGATACAATAAAAATGGATGGTTTCGCACACGGAAGGGCGTTGTCAGCCCTAGACGAAGCTTTAGTGCTTTTTTTCGAACATGATCGTGACAATGACGAGCCACTTTCACTCAATCCCGATACCCCTTGTCGTCTCCTGCTGAATGACTTATCAGTCAGCGGACAAATCGATTTTCATTGCGCGCCTCTCTCCCGGCCCTGCGGCGCCGCAAATTTCTAGTTCCATTACTGAGCCTTCTACTTGTTCAAATATCTTTTTATTGCTTTTCAGCGCTCCATAGACGGCACTCTGACAGCTTCTTGATAAATGAACTGAAATTTTCCAAGACATTTTCTACTTTCTACCTCCAAGTTCGATGAATCACCAATCGAAATTCCTATTGCAGCAGAAATGTGAGTCGTTTGATACGCGCACATGGATTTCGGTCTTTAATTTCAAGACTTCGTGGAATATATCAGACGATAAACCTACGGGCCACGTCCCTTAGGAGAGCCAAGGTGTGGGGACAAAAGACGATCCGTTTCCTAGCAAATTACTTCGACGGCTCCTGTAAAATATCTACGCAGATTGTGAGAGCAACGCTGGAATTGTTTCTTTGAGAATGCACTGCGAATAGGATTTCTATTTGGTGCGTACGTTGTGAATAAAGTTTCACTTTTTAACTGGCTTTATCTCATAAGAAAGCAGCTGAAGACCAAACGGCAGAAGTTCGGCAACTTCCTCGGCATCCGCTCTGTACTCGTGTTAAATCATGTGTGAATGCGTGGTGCTGCTGACCAAAAAATTTTTTCAAAGCCGGACCCCCACTCACCCTCAGTATGCGTGGAGAAATCGATTCCCCCTACATATGTCTACGTGGCACTACGCCGCTAAACTTGTGCCCATAATTTCTGTTTTTTTTGTATTAGAACGTTGTTGTTGCGTGACAAATCTTCCTTTCAGAGCTTCCATAAACGACGCCGGGCACGTTTCTCAATAAATGAGTTGAAAAGTTTTTAAGAATCTTTCCATTCACTTCAAATCTAAATCTAACACTGTTCCAGCCGTGCAACGCAACTTTTCTAAAGAAATGTGAGCGATTGACAGGAGAGCCTCTAATAGCCCAATCGGATTTCAGAAAAGTTCGGCACCAAATGCGGAGACACCACTTTTGTCAGTATATTTCTCAAAAGCATTTCCAGCGATATTTGAAGTTTTAAATTTTTTCGCTTTCGACTTCAAGAAATTTAGAACCGGAATCATATGATGGGTAAAGAATCTCTAGCTTTATGGGGAACCAAGGATTGGAAACGAAGGAACAAGCGGCTTGCATTCATAAGAATAGCCGGAACTGACCACAGTGATTTCTTGATGTGTGTCACGGTTGTAAATGGGTATTGGGAGCTTAACGTTGTAAATAAAGCTTTTTTCGTAACACGGCAAATATAGGAAAAATAAAAAGCGCTCTTTTCAAGCGGTTGATAAACGCTCAAGCCAACAAAGGACAAATACAGGGAAAAATCAGGCGAGTGGAAGCATGCCATCCGAAGACGGGCCAGCAAAACTGACACTACAATTGGCACAGTTTGTTGCAACAAGCAATTCGAGCCTCTTTGCATTAGTAAAATCTCACAATCAGTCTTCCTCTTTGCGACACCCATAGAGTGGTGAGTTTGGCTCTCGGTTCTCCTCGTCTGGATGCTGCTTCGTGAGTTGCTTCTCTTGCCGAAACCTCCTTTGCCCTAGATCTCGCATGTGCCGCAGCGAGTGGCATTGACGTGCTCCGGAGCTTCATTGCCTCTCACTGTTCGTTGGCTTCAACTTCTCAAATTGCTTCAGTCAACTCGTCGAGAACTTGGACCGAAGAGGATGCACGAAAAGAGATGGACGATCTCTACGCCCTCAGCTTCCTGCCCTACTCCTACCTCATGAGCGTCCAGCTCAAGCACTTTGCCGCTGAGGCGGGCGATCGTGTGGCCATGGTGAAACAGACTCAAAGAGGAAAGTTCTCAGTTGGTGGACAGCGACCCGCCCACGGTGATCACCTATCGCGAGTTCTACGATGTCGTCTGCCGTCTCCGCGGCTTTTTCGAACAACAAAAAATTGGTGGCTCGTCAATGTTACCGTATGCTGGAGTAGGCCGAGGTGATACGGTAGCGACTTACTTGGGCAACACCTGGAAGGCTCATGCGATCTACGTGGCGGCGACGCTCGCCGGTGCCACCATCGCTGGCTCCCTCGCCTATGCTGACAGTGAGAAGAACTATTGTACAGTACTGTCGCTTCATTCGTGCAATTGGTGACAGCCAAAAATCACCATGGATACTGTAGGTTACGGTAGCAAAGTACGGTAGATTCTACCATAACCCAAGAAATGGCGCGCGCCCGTGAAACCGCTTCTTTTCGCGTTTTATCACGGTTTTAACTTGATTTTGCTTCTGTTCACTACTTCTTCAGGTCGGAAATCAACGTGAAATCATAATAAACGCGTCTTCGACAGCAAAACAATAGCTAAAACAGTGAGAAAACGCGATAAGAAGCGGTTTCACAGGCGCGCGCGTTTCTTGGGTTATGGTAGAATCTACCGTACTTTGCTACCATAACCTACAGTATCCATGGTGATTTTTGGCTGTCACCAATTGCACGAATGAAGCGACAGTACTGTATTTGCATAAAGTTTTTTAGCGACGGATGCGCATCGACGGTTGCATGCCGAGTTGAGCGGCGCGACCTTTGCCATCGTCGATGCTCGCTTCGACTTCCAAGCTTTTCTCGCCGGCAATAAGCGCATCAAGGCAGGCATTAAGGCTGAAGCAATGATTTCCAGGGCCTTCTCATCGTGGGCGACGCTTTTCTCTCTCTGGTTTCTGCGAGGGTGAAGTAATGGTTTCAGGGTCTTCTGATCGTGGGCGACGCGACGCGATCGCCCTCTTTACCGGACCTTCCACTATTCACCTGGGACGAGGCCCTGACCAGCACGCCCCTCGCCTATCCAGCTCGGATCGTCGAAGATGAGATGGAGACGTCCTTCCTCTTCTATTCCAGGCAGGGCATCAAGAAGACTAAACTCTTTCAGTGGGACAACGGGTGCATATCCAAAACTGATCGCCTGCTCGCAGCGCTCCTTTTCGGCGTCCGCCTTCCAGTGGGCGGTGATGGTGCGCGCGGCGACCAACGGCGCCCGGCTTCTTCGCGATCAGCGCTTTCTTGTCTACACACCCTATGGGTTCTTGGCCCTTCAATGAAAAAAGACATGAAAATAGAACAATCTCAATGTGGTCAATCACGGCCTCGCTGATCTCCGGCGCCACTGCCGTCCTCGTCGACAGCCTCGACATGCTCACGCGTTTTGCTGCAATTCAACGGCATCAGGCAATTCCAAGAACCAAGAAAAGAACGAAGCAGATCCACTTCTTGCCCTGTGTGCCGGCCTTTGCGAGGCTCCTCATCTCGCCCGATGTGCTGCATGCAAAGGATCAGCTTGACTCTTTGAAGGTTGAGCTCTTTGTATAAAAGAAAGACTAATTTGAATTAGTCGATTTTCATGGGCGGCGAGGCCGTGCCGCCGCGGATCCTTCGCGACGTTCACCTCGCCTATCCGCATCTCAAGACCCTCGGGCAGAGTCTGCACCAGTTTTCTATTTGGAGAAGAAGCAGGCTATGGCTCGACGGAGGTCGGTGTGCTCAGCGTTGTCACCAACCTCGACTTTGAGTCGTCGGGACTTGTTTTCGACCATCTCTGCATCAAGGTCTGAAAGCTTCATAAAAGCAAGCAGCAGGTGGTGAATTTGGCCACTGGCCAGGAGTGCTCGCCGGGCGAAGGCGGCGAGATCATCGTGAAGACGCGCGGCCATGTTCTCGGCTATCTGCACTCGGATCGAGTCTTGAGCATGCGTCCCGACGGCTTCTACTCCACCGGTTTCTTCAGCTTCCTTGTCTGAAATTGCTGCAGGCGACTACGGTTGGCTAGCCAGTGACGGTCGCCTCTTCGTGGCTGACCGTCTGGAGAACACATTCATCTATCAGAAGCATTTGGCGAGTTTGAGAGAAGAAGCTGAATGTCTTCAGATCTTGCCCTCTCGTTGGGAGGCGCTGCTGGCGGAGCGCGACGATGTGGGCGATGTGGCCGTTGTGGGTCTGGACAGCGACGCGGCCGGCGAGCGGCGACCGGGCGTTTTCGTCGCCGCGGCTGGAGGAGTCGCCGCCCTCGACACAGTCGCCCTTCAGTCGTACATCAAGGGTGAGCTTCTTCCTGATGCGGAAGAGGAAGATTTATAGAGAAAACCGGCGTGGACGGCGCGTCGGTGGTGGTGGTCGAGGCGATTCCGCGCGAGCGCAGCGACAAGGTCCGCCGAGTCGATCTTCGACAGCGCGTCCACCCCGTCGCCTGATCCCTGTCGTCGCATAAAGAGTTCATGAAGCTTGTTGGCAGCAATTCAAGGCATTCTGCATCGAAGAAAATCAAGAAGAGGAAAAGCAACGGCCTCCGGATTTTGGGCTCTGCCGTGAAAGGAGCTCTTTCTAGCTCGTCCTCGTGTGCATTTCGGAATGCGCGGGCAAAATGCGAATCATGAACCGAAAGAAGGTGAACAAAAATCACGAGGGCGTGAGAAAAATGGAATCCTTGGGAGAGGCCCGTGGTGTCTCTGTCTGTGTCTCATTCCCTTCTCTCTTCTTGGCCATGGAGCAGCCGCCTGATGGAGAGGTCCTCATCGAGGCTGAGAAAGCCTCTACTTCTTCTTGCTCTTTCGTACGTTGTTACTCTTTACCGTCTTAAAAGTCGTTGATCTCCTCTTGATACCGACATGAATGATTCAGAACTTCGCCTTCCTTCTTCTCTGTGCTTTTTGGCTTCTCAAAACCAGTGTCACACTCTTCGACGGATTCATATTGGCGCGGTGGATTCGAAAGCTGCACAAACCGCAGTTTTGTACGCTCTTCTCCAAATTGATGCTGACCACTGGTATGCTTCTCACTTTCTGAGTAACGTGAAAAATCTGCAGCCAGCTCGGGTTTCCTTCACTCTCTCGTTCACTGCCTCTATCTTGGCTTGATTATCTTCGACGTCCCGGTCCCCTATTACATTGACAAGGGCATCTACCTCCTCTCCATCTATCTTTCAGCGTTCAAATTTCAAGGTGAGAAAGCGAAATCGTTGGAAAAACTTGTACTATAGCCGACCTCCTCGCACTTGTTCATCATACCCTGCTCCTTACAGCGTTTTACAGACAGGCAAGATTTCCTCTTTCAAGACAAAAGTTTTCAGTATGCCACGAAGACCTTGATTTATCGAACTCTTGCCGGTTTTCTCGTGACCTCTCTTGCGGTGTCGGCCTCGGTGGCTCCAGAATCGGAGCTCCAGTACTCGCCCTCCTACTGCGGTCTCCGGTTCTCGCATTTCGACGACTTTACGGAAGCGGTGAGACGCCGGCTTATTCAATGGATTCTTTTCAGACCCTCGGCACGACGTTCGGCCTGGCGATGACGGGCATCTCGGGTCTCGCCCTAGCAATCTCCATCTTCGTTTACGGAAGGAACGCGAAATCGGCGAAGACGGGAACGAAGACGTCGAAGACGCGGAGATATCAGCAGCGTCTAATGAAGACCGTGCTCGCCACTCAAAGCGTGAACACGGTTCGTGTGTTTCTTCTCAAAGAGAGCTTGCTTTAGTCTCTCGGCTTGTGTGAGCTGGCTCGTGGTCTGTGGCCCAACAGTGTGACGGCGACGACGGCGGTAACTTGTTTCCGCTTGTCGAAGCAAATTTCTAGTTCATGATCACGTTGACGGTGAGCAACTTGGACGACACAGGCCTTCTGCTGGTCACGCAGAAGCAGTACCGAATTCTTCTCCCAAGAAGTTGCTAGTAACTTCTCGGCTTTTACGAACGAATTTTCTGATGCTTTGTTTAGCCTGACTGTTGCTTCACGATGCTTGTTCAATAAAGTGTCCGTCTCTTTTGAACTCATTGCGCCATGAGGAAGAGATCTCAAACACAGCGAAGATTTCCTCTTTGTTCCCCCTCGTTGCGCCTCTGCGCCCTCGGACATGTCTCTTCAAATTATCATCGAATTCGTCTTCCCCCAAAACGCAGTAAAAATGCGAATGCAAGGGCACACAAATTTTGCTTGTGATAATTTAGCTTCCAATTGAATCGATGCTCATTTCTTCTATCTCGCGGAGTCGTCGACCGGTATGTTAACTACGTTGTCTGCTTCAATCAAGGCTATGTTTAGCCGCTTCGATGCTTCTGTCTGCCGTCCGTCTTGCGTCGCTTTCCGGACGCCGCTGTGGGTTTTGAAATTGTGAGATACTGGGTTAATCCAGGGGCGAGTTCGACTCCTAAGAAGGCGGTGTTGCGACCAAGCGTTTGCACGATGGCCGATTACGACGAGATGCTCCACTGGTCGCTTAACCTCATGACTTACGTGGAGCCCGTCGAGAGGGTGCTTTGACTCTTTCAAAGGAACACTTCTCTCTATCAGCTTATTGGCGTCACGGCCGCCGATGCGCGACCTTATTACGAGCACTTCCTACCTCTTTGTCTCCAGTCCGGCTTCACGTACAAGGTCGTCGATGAGCACGGCCTCTTCGCCGGTTTGAGAGCCTTGTGGATTGCCAAGACTTTTGAAAGGCTATTCTCTTGCCCGAATCGAGAATCGCTGCGAGACGCATCCGCCTATCAACTCCTCTTGGCGATGGAATCTCATTTGTATGTTTGCTGCTTAGTTAATTTGATGAATTTGCATCAGCAACAGACAATACGTTGACTTGTTTCAGCGAAAATCAACGGCGACCTCTACCCGAAGGTGTGGGAGCTGAATCCAGAGGCGCAGCGTCTCATCTGCTTCCACGGCATCCTCGCCGTGCCTACCTACGAGGGCCGGACCGACGCCGCGGTCACCGTCTGGCGCGCCTATCTCGCCGCCAAGGTTCGTCCGAGCAAATGAACAATGCTTTGTAGGAGCAGGGCATCTACGGCATCTACTCGGGCATGTCGAACCCGCGAAGTTTGAGCCTGGCAATCCTGCTCGGCTTCGAGGTAGAAGAGAGTATACTTCCGAGATGATGAAAATGTCTCGCAGTTGATTGCCAAGGCGGACATGTCCAAGTACCGCATGCCAGATGGTCGCCCGGTGCCGCTGCCCGACGGCCTCGACACTATCAACCTCGCATTCTACAAATTCTAACAGCCCTATTTATAAATGTGCTTGAAATTTGACATCTTTTGAGTGATTCAACACAAAAAACCAAGAGGAGGCTGGGATAGTGTATATGGCACGTAAAATGAGTCGTCAGTCGCGCTTATCGGGGCATCGATGCATCGATTTTTGCTGCTCATCGGGCCCATTGCTCTGTAGTCCCAACTTTCTGCTCCCTTTTATGACCGCTTTTCTCAGGAATTTGAAATAATTTTTTGTTTGATGCTGTGTTTGCAGTGCGTCCATACATAACGCACAATGCCGGCCGCATACAAGAGCACTGACAGCTAGTGTCGTTCGTTTACGGATCCAATGCGAGATTTGAATTAATCTCTTCTTTGTTTGCTGCAAAAAAATAGCGGACGACTATTTTGTCCATGAGTTCAGAATTTTGCCACGTGAGTTATGCGTTGCGATTATTTGCACTCAGCCGAATGGAACAAAAAAAAACTCCATGACTTTGCCCGGGATATTTTATTTGGAACGCAACGTTTAATTTTCTGCAAACGTGACGCCTAGAATTTAAAACGTACAACATCGATTTCGGCGTTGGCCGGTTCTTCGGCACGGAATTAGTATGGAACGTGTAAGAATTATTATTAAGCGAACTCATTCTTGTTGGAGTTCAAAGTGCCAACGTACTACGAGAGTCCACGCATTGTCCATGATGAGGTTCGACTTGAGTACTCTATCTTCGTGTGCAAAGAGATCCTAGCGTTTCGGAACTGAAAGATAAATTTGTTCTGTTGAATGTTCAGTTGAATGATTTGTTGCCAAATCCATACTTTCACTCAAGGACATCAAGCACATCATTTTCGGCGCGGACTTTGTAGTTCATCGATAGCGAAAGGCTGGGAGTGGCGAGGGGTGCAAGGTGTGGGAACGTTGTCAAAAGGAAGGGGGCGAGGCGAGCGCTCTTCGGACACAACCACAGCGCATCGATTTTTTTTTTCGCGACTGGAGCTGTGCTCCGGCGCGATTTGTCGAACGCCTTTTTTGTTATCTTCTTCTCTTGTATCCGTTGTAAATGAGGTTGCTGCAAACAAAAAATTCTTTTCAGGTAGCGCTCGTAGATTTCGCACCATTGCACTTCATCAGAAAAGAATGTTACTCTGTGTGGCCGACACGAAGAAGAAGTTATTCTTCTTGTTGTCTCAGTATTGATCTGACTACCTCGGTTGCAAGGACAGCCAGAAGTTTACCCTTGAAAATCGAACCGAAAACAAGACCACATGATACATATAGTAAGTGCTTACTTGCATCACTTCTTACATCTTGTGAAGTCACATAAAACTAAGCGAATATTTTTCAGCACATTCGGTGCTCCGCGCTGAACTAATTTCATGCGGAAGACGCCAGTGAGACTTTTATTAGTCGAACTTTAACGAAAGTTATCATCTCGCCTATTACATCTTTACAAATTCGACATTCTCGCAATCGCAAAACGAAGCTGCAGCAGTTGGAAAGCGCACAAAGCCACCCAGTTCATAAAAGCGGTGCTATATCAACTGCGAATCTGAGGCTGAACTCGTTGTGAATAAACAGGTTTTAGTATTATTTCACAACTTTCGCCGTGGTAATATGTCGTTGCTGAATGTTTTTTCATAAACGGCACATTCAATCAATGAAAGAAAAACAAATAAATATCACCGTGGTTGCTTGCAAAAGGAATAGCGAACAAGCACAGCAGGATGATAATTGTGGCACTATTTTGGTTGAGTTTCGGTTGCGCCAAAGCGTGCTCCCCGTTTTGTCTTGTGAATCGCTTGATCGTGCGGTAGTGAAAGACAGATGGAGAGAGCCCTCCTTATCGGGCCTGATGCATCGATTTGTTCGCCGTGCCCCTAGCCTGAAGCGTCTGCGGGGGCTAGCAAGCCTCCTTGCATTGCGGCAATTTTCTTTGCTTTACATTTTAGTATCCGAAGTGAAGACGCTTTTGCAGTTCGCGTCCATAGAAGACGCTGTGTTTGGATCCATAAATGGACTAAGACGTTTCGACGGCTCTCGAACTCATCAACGTTGAAGACATGTTCACAGGCATGCACAGAAAGGTTAGACTGATGTACCACAAAACGAATCGGCGTAAAGATTCTATTAATGCGTCGCCGAAGTGAGCTGCTCGAAAACCTCTGCAATCTTCCTTTGCTTGCTCGACGCATTGCTTAAATGTTCGGCTTTAGCCGTTTGCGTGGGGTGCACGTCTTCTCTCGCGCAGAGAATCAGTGAAACCGTAAAACAATTCAAAAAAGAGAACATAGAACCCAATGTCGCATCTTTGCTTCCGAGATTTCACTCGTCCTTCACTATGATCCATCCCAGCCTATGCGCGTTCCCACATTCAATTGCCCACAATCTTTTTGTGTTGTGTTGCGAAGGTTTACTATAGCTGTTACTTGTATTTTTCTCATAAGAGTTACAAGATTTTCTCCTTTGTGCGACACAAAAGTAATTGTCTTTGCGGGCTAAAAGAATAAAATTGTTCGTCTGATTGTGCTCTCTGAAAAGAAATTACTCACAAATTTGCATTTTTACTAAGAGGAGGAGTGCAGCGCTTGGAGAAGGGTGGGGGAAGACAAACTCTGCGGGCGTTTTCAGTGTGTCTGCACGGCATTGATTCAATACTTCTCTTCCAGAGAAATGAAATTTTCTTGCAGGTGGTGCGCTCGGTGTTTTGGCGCATCTGAATGAGGTTCTGTCTTGTCACGTCCTAACAAGGGCACATCCGTTATCCGAACGATAACTCTTGCCCCACCGCTATTTTCAGCTGAAACACATGGGGGCAGGAAGCTGTTTGAGGCGTGGGGAGACGGGAAGCGTCGACCGAAGAGCCGTGTGACCGCTATCGGTGTGTGCGTGCCGCATGCATCGATTCATTGCAAATGGTACCGCCACGGAGTTTGTACGTTTCAACCTCGCGTTGGCTTGCCTCAAATACCTTCACATTACGTGCTCGGCTACTAATTCGTTTTTGTCCATGCTGAAATCTGAATGAAATTATCTTACAGGTGCCGCTCGTAGATAAGGCGCTTGCGCAGGAATCCGTAAATGAGAAGTTCTTGCAATTTTTGACGATGAGAAGATACTCAAGGATTACGGCAATAACGAAACAATGGACATTTGTGAAGTCAAGTTAAGTTCTACTGATATCAGTTCGTGTCCATCGAAATCAACCCCGTTGCCAAATTTGTGACATTCTACGATTTCATAATGGGTGAATACTACGAAACCGTTTTTACGGTCTCGACGATGACAGAACAGAAATTAAAGTAAGACTAGTCATGCATTTCGACAATTAAAACCCGTTTGGAGTGAAAGAGAAGACCACAAAGGTCTAGAAATTGTTTGAACATCACAACAACTGGATTTAAATCTACTCGGCTTATTTCCGATCACCAACGATAAGGCTCATCTACCAGTGTGCTACTCGTCTACAAACGTCTTCACGAAAGGAAAGAATCAGGAAAATGCGTGGAATCTCTCTGCCTACACGGATCAATGAAGCCGCCGTAATTCTAGCCGCCTGGTTTTAAACTTCGTGTGACAAAGGATTAATTATGATTAGGAGCTGAATGAATAAACTTTTTCTTTTGTCCATGTTCGGCAGGAAAAGTTTGCTTGCCGCATCAACATTAGTTTTCACTTTTAAAACATCGTCAGTCGATTGCAAGGAGTGGAGCCGTTAGCCTCTAGAAAGTTGAAGAGGAACCGTGGGGTAGGTGTGGGGGGGGGGGGGCGTTATCAGACTGTGTGCGTGGCGCATGCATCGATTCCATCCTCTCCCTTCAATCTTCGCCTCTTGACCTAATGATCGTTTGTGTTGAATTTGCTTTGCAGGTGGCGCTCATAGACAACGCGCCTATGACAGAGTCACTAGAAGGCCGTTGCATAAGCATTTGGAAACATTTGTGAAATGCGATGCCATCACGTTTTCGTGAAAACAAACGACATTAGAGGATCAGCTCTGCCAATAGAATTGCTACCTATGTGTACCTACAACATTTAGTAAGCTTTTCCTTTGCAATCTGTAAACGCAACACACGGTGCTGACACATTTGCAGCACGTTTAGTGAGCCGCGCAGTGGTCTATTTCATCATGATTGCGCCAGAGAGAACTTTGTTGGCGTTTCACTCCAATATCGCTTG
Organism: Poikilolaimus oxycercus; assembly: GCA_034700245.1. Taxonomy (NCBI): domain Eukaryota; kingdom Metazoa; phylum Nematoda; class Chromadorea; order Rhabditida; family Rhabditidae; genus Poikilolaimus; species Poikilolaimus oxycercus. Next base: position 1,642 of record JAQIXL010002109.1, on the reverse strand, counting down.
ATGGGACCTCAGTCTGGACCAATTTGTCTCTAGATCATTTATTGCATGATTCAAGTTTTGCCAATAACGGACATACGACTTACTTCATGGATACTGCGTATTGTAATGGCCGAACAGAAAATAAAAAAATGTTAACTCTAGAAATCCGAACCCATTGCTGCTATCAAACGTTTATTGTGCTGCAAACTTTCAAAATAAAAGCTTGGTTGTGGTTTGCTCAATTCATAGCTAGCGCCAAAGTAGGCGTGGCGTTTTGAGGGGGATGAGGTGTGGGACCATTGTCAAGAGGAAAGGGCGACGCGAGCAACGCGAGCGTCGTTTGGACGCAATTCTTGTGTGCGTGGCGCGCATCGATTTTCGTCGCGTAGCTGGATTCAACTTTCACTGTTTTCAACTCGCGACTAATTTGCGATTGCTTTGAGCAAAAAAAAAATCCTTGCAGGTGACGTTCGTAGATTGCGTTATCTCAACATCGCCGTTGAAACGATACGATGTTTTAACAACATTAAAATGCCACCGGATGCCACCTGCAAACAGCTTTCCTTGATGAGGATGAAGAGTTAGTTAAGTTCTACCCGGAGTTGCTGTAGAGTTCTTATACAATATCTGCGGGGACTTACTGTAAGTTTTGATATGAGAGATTCGGCTTACATCACATCGTCAAGCAACCGCCAAGATTTTTTTCCAGGACATTTGGATCTCCGCGCTGTGGTTGGGCAGAAACAGAGCTGCCGAGCCACTCACAATCAATTTGTAACGTCTGCCTCTGCCGCTTGACAAATTTTGCCGCTTGACAAATTTTGTGTGCGGTATTTGCCACTCGCCGTTGAAAACGGCGAGTGAGTTGATTCAGCATTTCATTCATCGAGCTTCAACGATAGTTATCACTTGACTTGATTCATCTCCATATCAAGTCGTTCCCCCTTTGAAATGCTGAATCTTTGTTTCGAATGCTTAGATTGCGAAGAAGGTCGTCTTGTTTCCAAATTGCATTTATACAACACCCACAGATCTGGTTTAAGATTGTTGCTGAACATGTCAGGAATAAAAGCACCATTTTTTTTGCTGCTGTGCCCTTTGCTGTGTTAACGCGGCAAATGGGAAAGTGGGCGGGCAGCGAGGCCCGACGCTCGGCGACGCAAAAGGTTTTTGTTATTGGTCGGTCTGGGCATTGATTTTTTGCGGCCGCAATGCATTGCAAGGCGCTCATGGCTCTTTTTTTGCGTGTACAAAGTTTGTCTCAGGACAAACTTGAAACGTATTTCTTTGATTTTCAGGGCTCGTCTGTAGACGGCAGCCGTCGAAGGTTTATATGCGACCAAAGTTTCCTATTAAAATTAACTGAAGCTAATAAGGAAAGATTTCACCGACCGTCGATCGCGACAAGGCATCCAAACTCAGTGTCGATCCGTTGATTGTGATAGAAGCCAGAACGCCATGCATGACCACCTTCATTATTACGCAGCTTGAGGGATTCTTCTAATTTATGAGAAAAAATACGTGCCACTCTGTTCCACTCGGTATTTCCAACGGACACGCGCTGTTTGGCACCGGAATCCGTACTAAATAAATACTTTTCGCGTTTTTGTGGTGCTTTTCCTTCGTTTTTCTGGATTTGCTCAACTTAACTTTGTGGAGAACA
>JAQIXL010002108.1:0-14301 GCA_034700245.1 Poikilolaimus oxycercus | reverse complement strand
GCCAATACACACGGCTGTTGCTTCTTCTTCTCGCACGGACCAATTCGAACAGGTGGCGCGCTTTTAGAACGGCGGCGGCGCGCGCTGGAAAAATCCAACGGCTCCCAGTTTCCCTCGCTCTGCCCGCGCCGCTGCCACCAAACGGCTTCTTCCATCGCAACACAGCACAAGGTCTTTGGGGCTCGTCTCGAAGAGAGCAGTTGGCTGATTCTCGAAGAAGCGCGGCCCGCTGGCCGAAAGCACAATCGCACGCATTCACCTTCAGAGCGGGTCTTTAAGTTTTCGGCGGCACGCGCGCGCCTGTTGCGCCCCGGCCCCGACCCGCGTGTGTTATTTTCGGGTGCTTGTTGAGGGGAAGCGAGTCGTTGAAGAGATGAGGAAAACCTGAGAGTGGAAAGAGGGGGTTCACCCATGACGCGAGCAAAACGAGACGCCCTCCTCTTCCTTTAAACTTTCTTTTTTCTCCTTCTAGTTTTTGCTCTTTCAACTCTCTGCTTCTCGTCTGACTAGGTCGAAGGTCAGGTTTGAGGCTTTTTCTGTCCCTTAAATGAAGAAACTATCGACGACCTGTCGATAAGGTCTTTGATCCTCCACCTCGTGGAAATCCCACCACCAGTTAGTGTGGCTGGGCGTTGATTTGATTTGATGAATGTGAGTTGTGACGGCTCTTCGCGCCACGCTCGCGTTTTTCCACGATGCGCACGCCAACTAGCAACCATCGTCTCCTTCTTCTCCTCTTCTTCTTCATCACCAAAACTCCCCACTCCCCACACCATTCCTGTTATTTTGCGCTCACAGCGCTCATGGGCTCAGAACGTTTCGAGGTTGATCGACGGGGGCCATGCCTATCGCCATTGCGTGTGAACGGGGATCAGCCTCATATGAGAGAGAGAAAAAAATTGATGTGTGTTCCGGGCAGTCCAATTTCATCGTTTTCGGCACTCTTACAGTCAGTAAGCCCTTCGCTCAGTGAAGAGGAGCTCGTTTGTGCCATTTTATTATGACCAACGCATCGCGACCTAGTCGGTATTCGATTCAAGCCCGCTACCGTACTGTAGTCGATGCTCTCTAGTGACTTCTCGATCTTCCGCTGCGCCAACGGCACGCTTTTGTTTCGAATTTTGCAGGCGTGTGCGGGCATTCTGAATGCGCTTCATCAGAGAGAGAGGCTGTGTGGTCTAGCCAAGAAGCTGGAGGGTCGAACTTCGCGTAGTCTTTGCATCCCATCTTCTCGCTGGCTGGCTGGCTGACTCGCTTTGCAGAATGCCAGAGCAGAAGACGATGTCGTTGTCGAAGAAAATTTCGGAAGTGCAAAAAGTGTCTGCTGCACTCGCGGCCCTTTTTGCGAGTCCGCTCGTGCTCCTCGCGCAACGAGCGGCGCCCGAGTCGTTTGGAGTTGCAAGCCGACTCTCTACCCAATTGTGTCTGGCATGCGAATGAAGTTGGCTTTTCAGCGCTGCTGCTGCTTCTGCTGCTCCGAGCGTGCAGCTCTTCTTCTTCTTCTTCGAGAGAGAAAATCCGAGTCCGGGATTCAATTGCCAGTGCAACTTCTTCTTTGCAGTGTGTGCTGGAGAAGTGGCGAGAAAATTTCGTGCGTAGAGGGCATTTGAGGATGAAAAAAGCTCGGGAGGAAGAGAGGGGTAGGGAGAATTACCAGGAGTACATGGAAGAAGGTCTTCGGCCTAGGGCGCGAGCGGAACTTGACTCTAGGGAACGTGAATTATTCACACGGTAAGGGAAGCCCGCGGCCTTTCTGAAAAACTCCGAGTTCGTTCGCTTGAAAACGAATTCCGAGCTTCCTCTCTCCCGAAAGCGGCTCGTCCTGAAAAGCACGTATTCCTAATATCGCTTGCGTGTGAAAAGGGTGACGTTCTCTGGTTATGGACATCGTTTAGAGATCCGCATGAAGACTCTAGGAGAGTCTCTTTTTGGCTCTCAAGAAATTTCCTGTCCTCCCTCCCTCATCGAAAGGAGAGATTGAGGTGGAGGAGGAGGGAGAGGCAAAATCACACTCTAACGTCCAAGTGCACTTGGATACAAATTCACGCGTTAAAGGATTCACACAGGCGGATGAAGGGTGGGAGGGGGGGGATGAGAAAAAAGTCACAAATCCGTGAAGATGTGAAGGGAAAAGGTGGATCTAGACCGCTTTAGACTCCCTCCTAGCTCCTTGGCCAAAGAGAAACAATGCCTATTGTTGCTTTCAAGGGAATTTCTAGCCACTCCACTTTGACATATGGGGGGACGACGCCATATAGCCTGTTCTGTCACAGACGATTAATCCCCGCGGCTAGCTGGGTGGCATCGCTTCCAGTCTGCATAAGAAAAGTGCTTTTGAGTTCAAAGAGGTTTCAGAGAGCTCCCCGAGGACTCGGCGCGGGCAGAGATTTTCGAATTACAGTATGCCGGTTGCTATTTCTTTTGCACTTCTTCTTTTTTTGTGAGATCCCTTCATGTCGTCTTTCAGTGACCAACATCTCCGTCAATATCCGATGCTCGGATAGAAAACTTGACCGAATCGAAACATTTTCAGTGTTTGTTCAAGCAGAAACGCCTCTTTTGAGAAGTCGACGCGTAGGCAAAAACGCGCAAAGAAGGAAGACAACTTTCTCGATTTGCAAAAGAAACAAGTACCGCACTTGAAGTCGTCGTCGCCGTCGTGGGCGTCCCATAACGTCACCTCCTCCTCGTCCTTCTTCCCCCTTCTTCCCCTTTTCGTCCTTCTCTGCCGTCCGTCATTTCAGGTTTCCTGTTTCGCCGTAAATTTTCTGTCTTTTTTTCGTTGCCTGTCCGGCCGGAGACCATCACGAGACCCCCAAAAACGGAAAAAGACGGCCGAACTCGTGTTTGAAAGTCCGAACCGAAAATCTCTGTTTGGATTCAGACACACGGAGTCTTCATTAAAAGGTGTGGGTGGTGGTTAGAGGGATAAAAACGACGTGGATGAAACCATTTCTAGAGTTTCTTCTGGGTGCAGGGTCCCAGACACTTCCCTTTCCACTGGCTCAATCCCCGCGACTTCTTCTTCTTCTCCGTGTCTTTTTTCCCTTCTACCCCATCCGAAGTCTCTCGAAAGCCGCTCGAATGGGGTCCGACGAGACACGATCCTCCTCGCGTGGCGAGGAGTTTCGGTTTTCGAGCCGTCGCTCTTCTCTTGGCTCGATTCGGGTTCGAGAAGGCGACTCGCATTTGAAAGAGCCACTGCGTTTCTCATCCTTTGCGTCATCCCCAAAGACTTTTGCCTTCTTCTTTTTCCCGGATCTTCTTGGCTATTCTTAACATTCGCCAGTGAACCCTCGACCTCTCGGCAAGAAACGCGGCGCCGGCAGATGAGGAAGAGCGAGGGAATTTCGGGCTCGCGCCACACGACCAGGCCGCAACAGCTGTTGCTTTCCTGACGTCAATCGGTGTGGCGCGGCAGTTCCCCTCTCTTGCAAGCGGGTTTCGTCAGTCGTTTCGGGATCACCTCTCCCTCCCTCAGGGCAAAAGGAGGAGGGGCGGTGTCCAGATTTAAAACCACCAACAAGCCAAGGAGACGCGGGACGAAAACAGAGAAAGAGATGAGTGAGACAAGGGAGGACCAAGAGCCACGCACGTAGGGAGGTCCAAGGCGAAGGCGCCGCCTCGACTCTCCACCTCTTCTTCTTCTTCTTCTTCTTCTTCACCAGCCAGCCAGCAGTCAGCAGCAGGCCACTCTTCCAGTTCAGAACACACCAGGACGGTTCCGATCCGGCACGTAGTCAGTCCGCCGCCTTGCGCGCGCCCGCGCCCGCCCGCGCTCTGCCCCCCGTCTTCTCAGTCGAGTCGCTCATCGTCTCCTTCTCTCATCTTTCGTCTGGACCCCTGGATCCTCATCCTTCAGTCTGTTCTGGATATGGCTCCTCTTGTATATAGTTTGTGGTCCATTGGAAGGGCCCGGATCAAATTTTGTTCGATCACTCCTCTTTGGCGACTTTGCAGGGCCTCGTCAGCCTTACCCGTCTTGTCGACGATTCCGTGATCTTCCTTGTTTATAAGGTTTCGTCAGCCCTGAACCGTCGATTGGGTGAAAAAGGGGTTCGCGGTGTTTCTTCATTGTTCCGGTCGTCTTGCGGAGACGGCGGTTCGACTGTCTCACCACCACCCTCCATGGAGACGACGACGTCTCCTTCCCCTTTCCCGCCAGTCGCTCTCCTCGCTGGCCACGCTGTGCATCGTCGCCCTTTTTCTTCTCTCTCGCCAGCTCGCGTGTGCTCGCGCGCGCGCGTTTGCCAGTTTTGCGAGTCCGCCGCCCGAATTTCGAGTCCGGCCCGCCCGGGTCCCGAGCATTGTGTTTTGGTGGCGGCGGGGCGATTCGCTCCTCGTCTTCGTCTTCGCCGACCTGGTCCTCTTCTTCTTCAGTTTGCCATCGAACTGCCGTCTTTACTGTCTAGCGATTTTCAGTGCTCCTCCTCGCCGCCGAGGGGGGGAAGGGGGAGAGGATTACGGTATCGTGTTTTGAAAGTAAGTGACTTGTGTGACGACTGGTGGTGCTCGTCCCGCTCGTTGTTGGGGGCATAAATTTAATTGATGCCTTTCTCTGTTAGTTGATTCGTGGCCTTCTCCCCCCTCCTTCACTCACTCCTCACACAAGGTCCAACCCCCACTCGCTAATGCCAAGTTCATAGAGTTGCCACCCGGCACTGAGTGGCGGCGACCGACGGCGGAGTCCCTTAAGCCATTACCTCTTCGTCTAGTAAATACCGTTTCCAGTCTTCGTCTTGAGGCTTGATCATGTGGTCTGGCGACGCGCGTGTTTTGCTCTTTCTTTACCCGCTTTGCTGGCCAAGCAATGTTTTTCTTGAAACGAAGAAGAACCCGTTGATACTTATAGTGAAATGGGGGGCTTTAGACGCGCTGACGCACTCAAGAGTCTCGATGAGTCTCAAGCTACATTCCTCTCTTCTCTCCTCTCCCTCTCTCAGGGTTCAAAAAGCCGATCTTGAACCCTGTGTGTGTCCTCTAAGCCGTGTCGCGCTGATGCATAACCAATTTCAGTATTGCTTTTTGCCATGATGCTGAGAAGTTTCTTCGGCTTTTTCGTTTTTCTTCTGAAGCTAGAAGTTCCCCCTCATGTCTGTGACACGCAAGATGAGACCGCTCACCTGTCAAATCGAACCTAGAGACGAAGATCTAGCCGCGCGCGCTCACGACGACGGCGACCTCTGGCAATCGTCTATCTTCTCTCTTTAACCTCTCACAGCAATCGTTTCTGGCGTCAGCCGAACTTGTTCAAATACAAGTTCACCTCGCTCGCTCGCTCGCTCGTCGGCGCTGCACATTATCGAGAGGGCAGGGGGCTTTTTTCTCGAATGCGAGCGCGCCGCAAACTTCTTCTTCCGTCTTCATTGGTCTTGTCCCGTATGGCGCCGTCGTCAAACGTACCGTGCCCTAACGTGCCCATTTCGACCGGGGCCGGTCGAGGGACCAACACGATAATCACGATTGTGCCACAACTCGTCAATTCCCGAGAGGGCAACGAGGAGTTGAGCAAAAGAAGCATGACCATAATTTGCTCTTGCTTCGCTTTGACGACGTTTACTAACTGCTTTTACACCTTTTGTTCGACGAGTTCTGTGTACTTGTCAGGGTCGATGTTCTTTTCTTCAGCTCTGGCAATAAGTAAGGGCGCGATCTCATTTTCTCGTGTAGTTCCGTTTCTGCTAGAGTCTTTACTTCCCCCTGCAGGTGGTGTTCGTGGCTGCAGTCTATAGTATTAGGCGGAAAAATCTCTCTGAAAATCGAATCTTGGCTACATTCAACATGATTCGAGCTAAAAGTCTCTTACCTATCTGGGACGTTCTTTAGACTGCGCGGGAGTTTTGGTGGAAGCTTTTCTTGGATTCCACTCGTGGTGGGGGAGGAAGAGACGTGTCTCAGCGATCTCGACTCCTCAACCACAAGGCAAATCGTGCGTGCACGTTCTCGACCGAGAAGAGCCGAGAGCGCATGACCCATTTTCAGTGTCCACCCGCGCCGCTCCTCCTGTGGTTCGCGCGCGCGAGCAAAAAGCCCAGTCCGCTGAGCATCGCGCTGATAAACGGCGTCTCGCAAATCTTGAGGGATTTTCTAGAAAAAAGTCCGAAAAGTTCCACTCGGCAGCAGGTTTCAAGCGCGGGCATCCTATCATCAGAAGGATCAATCTCCAAGCCAAAATCCGGCTATGTTGTAGTGGAAAAGCTCGTTTGCTGGCTCAATCCCAGCATCTTATTGTCAGAAGCAGCGCGATTTCAATGAAAAAAGGCAAAAAGAAACGGTTTCAGTTGAATTGAGAAGAATTAGGGGATTCGAGTTCGATCCCGGTAAAAGAAAAGAAGAAAGGCAAAAATCGACAAAGAGCCACAACGGATCGGATTGTTGGAGGACAAAAAAGGCTTGGGGGAAGATGGGTGATGATTCGCATTTGGCCGGCGCTGTTGATCGTGTCGGCCTTCTCCCCCCTCCCGTTTTCGATACTCGAAGGCAATAAGTTCTTCGACGAGCTCGCCACTTTTTAGGAGGGGACCAAAAGGGGGGACCTTGCCGGCCACCGAGACTCGATTTTCAGTTACGAACCGCGTCGACTGCCTACTTCGGTCGTCACACTCTTTCCTCTCTCTCCTTCTTCCTTCTTCTCGATATCTAACCATTGACTTCCTTCTTCGAATCGTAAGACGTCCCACTCGTCGCTCCATCTGTGGGCGTCTTTGAAAGTCTGAATGTCTTCAGACTCCACAGGTACGTGTAAACAACGTGCTTAAGACTCTTTTCTTGTCCGTTGCCTCCCCCCCCCAGTATCAAAGAGTATCAGAGAGTCTAGTTGACCATCCAAATCCGTCTTTCCGTGGCTTACACGTCTGTTTCCGACTCACATTTCCCTGTCTACACTCTTCACGTCTCGTACTTCCTAGACGAGTTCTCTTTTCGAATGAGTATTCTCATCTTTGAGTCTTGCAGCTTCTACGTGCACTTCTCACCGGAGACCTCTCATTGTTCAGTGCTAGCCATCGAGTCATTTCTCTTCCTCAGTCTCTTTTTTCCCTCTTGCAACGCGAAAACGAACGAACAGGTGTGCGTCCTCGTTCCCTCCTCCACCACCACCTCACCCTTTTCCCCGTATCGAGCCCTGGAATCAATCAAGTTCGAAGGGCGCCAAGCAGATTCAGTCCTTTTTCTATACGATCACGACGTTTCACGACTCTTTTCTTTATTTCCGCGAATTGTTTTCGTCATGAAACGGACACCCCGGTTGGGGGGAGTCCGTTCGCTCCGGTAACCGCATTCGTGCGTCGTTCATTCCGTCGTTCGCGCGAGAAACAAAGGAACGTTGGAAATGATCATGAACTCCCTTTCTTGCAGGTCTCACAAGTGCAAAAACCTTCTTTCAAAACGAACGTCTTGGACTCGCCCGCTGCTTGGCGTCCGACCGCACGCACACGAATGGAAGTGGTGGACGTGGAGAGCGCCTCGATCGCCTCCTCGTGCAGCCCCGCCGATTCGGGGATTTCACTGGGCGGAGGAGGTGAGCAGAGACACTCATTGTCCTCAAAAGCACGAGATTTACTACCGTAACCGATGCGAAACGAAAAGTGTGAAACATCACAAACCATGCTATTAAAGTCTCGCAAAAAAGTGTTGAAACCGAAAATTTCTCCGCTTTCAGGTGCCTCGCCCGACCTGATCACATCGCTCTTCAAGGTTCAGCCGACGACCAGCGAGATGACACAACTCGCTCAGCTCCTCAATCTTCAGGTTCGTCGCAAAAGATGTGAAACACACCCGCGCCTGGTTCTTGCAGCTCCGACCCGTCGCGCAATGCGGCATTTGCTCGGAGATGATCCTTGTCCGAAACTCCGAAGACGTCCTCGCACACATTCAACTAATGCACAGCGACGTCCTCGGCCAGCTTCTCATCAATACGCTTAAGGTATGGATAATCGTCACAGACCGGATTACGGTAGCCATCTTGCAGGCGCCCTCACCAGTCGTCACACCGCCGACGCCTACCGTAATCGCGGCCGCGCCACCGCCGCCACCGGCCATCGTCAGTCCGCCCGCATTGGTTACTGCTGAAGTGGACAAGAAGAACAATGTGCCGATGTCATCGTACTTCCGATTCATCTCAGCCGATGACGCTATTTGTGCCCTTTGCATGCAGCTCTTCGCCAAGACCACAATCCCCGAATTGGCCCTGCATCTCCTTAACACGCACCCCCGAGAGGCTCTGCTAGCCTCGATGGAGTCAAGCGGTGTCGCTGTCGCGGACGAGCCCATGAAGGACATGAACGAGAATCTCGAAAAGGCTTCGGTCGTCGAGGACGAGGGGATGGACGCAGATCTCATGGAGATCCTCAGGCGACAGCGTCTAATCGCCGAGGATAAGCCGTCTTCAGCCGTCTCGACGTCAGCCGCCGGCGGCGCGACCGCCACTGATGTCACTCGGCTTGTGCAAGAACACATGATGCGCTCATTTGCCAAGACCACCGAGACCACAACCCCGCAGCCCCTGAAGTCGATGCTGAACGTGGCTGGCGAACCTCTACCACGCGTCATCTCCACGGTCTGGCACAGTCCGACGAGCGCGCGCGAGAAGCGTGCGGCGGGGGCCGACAAGGCGGAGGACGTGGGCGGAGCCGCGGCGACGGGCGCAGGCGGCTGCGGCGGCGGCGCCGGCGCACTCGCGCTGGTCACTAGCATGCAACGCGCCACCGCCGCCAACCCCCTCCACGGCTACCTCCTCAACGGCCATCATCATCCCCATCATCAAGCCACTTTCTCCACGTTCCCCTATGGCCAGAACGCCAATGGTCTCCCGAACGGCGCCCATCATATCGAGGTGAACGCCGCCTCGCAGCCGCAGCTCTGGAAGCCGGCGCATCATCAGTTCGACGAGATTCCCGTTCAGCAACTTCATCTTGGCAAGGATGAGGAGAAGAAGGTAACTTTCAGCTTCTAAAAAACTCCAAACTCCAGTCCGCTCTGCTCTCTCAAATTTCTTTCAAAGGAGAAAAATTTCCTTCCCTCAGCAGGGGTCTCCCTTTCGGTACCTCGTTAGACAATGTAATGCAGTACAAGTCCAGTCCAGTGCCAGTAAACCGGTAGATCGGCATCCGGTGGACCGCTTTTTTCTCTCGCGCAACTCTTCTAACCAATGAGTAATTCAAAAGTTTGCCGTACTTCCTAAGAGTTCAGGGTAAACAACAAAAATAACACTGAATAAGGCATTACAGGATCCGCCGACGACGAAGCGCGGCCGACCCACGGAGAACCCGTGCTGGGGCTATTTCGTCCGTCTCGATGAGCAAAACGTTCGATGCCGTCTCTGCAGCAAGGTAGTCATCCTAGCTAGTCCGATCCACGGGAGAGCTTATCAGCTGGTCGCTCCCGCGTACTTCCTTAGCGGTGGGGAAGAAGGAGGAAGGGGACTGGAAAGTGCACATTGATTGCGGGGTGTCGAGACCAAAGAGGGTGAAGAAGCCTAAGAGGACCCGGCACTGCGGGGCATCACATGCTTTGAGGTCAACTCCTGACATGTCTTTTTCTTTGCGTCTTAAGGGGGTCTGATGACAGTGTTGTTTGCGACACCCAGAGCGCCCCCTTCTTCTTGACGTTGAAAGATAGAAAAAGGGAGGAGAGCGAGAGCCTCTCCCAATCTGGGTTGTCTTCTCTTGTGTGGCTCGCGTGTGAAACGTCTCACCCAGAGCACGGAGAAGAGCTCGAGCTGGGCTGAAGTTGAAAGAAAATTTTTATGCACCTCGAGGCTGTCTCTCTTTCTCCTCTGGCTTTGTCCCATTAGGAGGATGTGGTCGTCGTCCTAAACCAGGAGTTTCTTTTTCCGACAACGACAGGGTGCTGTTCGTGGATAGTGTCGGGCGGGGAGGAGGAAGGGGGCTCGCTCGCTCGTTCTCAACGACGTCTTACCCCCTGCGCCGCGCGCGTCTGAATTCCGCTCGTCCGGCCGTCTCACCCGCCGCTCCTCTCGCAACGATCAGTAACGAGGAGGGGAGGCAGCAGCCGGGGGAGAAGGGAGAAGACGACGAGGGGAGAGACAGGGCGTCCTCCCGGCTCTCTCTCTCTCTCCTCTCCACCACGTTCTTCGTTTCGAGAAGAGACATCTTTCATGCGCTGGTTTTTGCACGTTTCAAGCTGTTTCCCCACTACAGTATGCCTTCACCATGCGATGGGGGGCATGTTGAAAATCGAGCGGTTAGAAAGAGCAAGACGGTCTTCCCCTCGCGCGCGCGAAACGCTCACGTTGAAGCCGAAACGTCTTAGCTGCCTGGTCCCATATCTAGCTAGTGTCATCAATCTTGATCGCGCATGATCGCTCTTTACGCAGCTGAGCGAGGCACACCGGCTTCCGTGGCCTGAGAGGTGGATGAAAAGAAAGAAGAGAGGCAGTGAGATAGACCGAAAACTCGATACCCAGGGCAAGCCGGCCATTTCTAGGCTTGGAGAGGGGTCGCTTCACCCACGGTTGAAGGGAATCATTGAACGTTCGTTAATGCAGAGACCAGCTTGGCCAAAGAAGGCGATTCTCAACTTTTCAATCCAAAACTCCGACGTTCCCTCCTCTCTCTCTCCTATGCTCTTCTCCTTTTTCCCTTCTTGGCCACAATCGGTTCACTAAAGGGAAGGCACGTCGAGAAACTCGACAAACACGAATATCGGAGTTCGTCTCTGCCCCCCTTTTCCTTCAATTGTGCACGCGGGTGTCCTTTTCACTGCTTTCGTGAAACAAAAAGAGTTGATTGTCTCTCGAAAAGCGAACCGGGAGTGGTGTTTCGGGGGCAGGCAGGCAACAAGAAGGCCTGCTCGAGAAGAAGAAGGAGGGAGAACCGGTAGACCGCCTAAGCGAGCGTGTGCAATGTCAAGTTGGGCTTCTCTCGCTTCTCTGTCTTCTGATTCATTCTCCTCCCTCTCTTTCCCCGACGTTCGTCTTTGTGTCGGCGGGACGCTAATGAGAAGGGACGCCTTCGAGTCTCTTGAGAGGAGAAGGAGACCATTTGAAACAAAATCGACGTGATTTCCTTTTTTGAAGCCAAGCGTAGTGAGAAATCCTGGAAGGTGAAACGTTGGACGCGCGCGTGAGGACCAAACGAGTCCGTTATACGCAAGGGGCGATGCGGCCTTCCTGTTCGTGAAATTACGTTGAGCGCATCCGGGGGGACTTTTCTACCTCTCTTTCTCTTTTGCCTTCTTCGTCTACACCTTGGACGTTTCTTTCGTTTTCATTGACTGCGCCTGCTTGTCAAGCTACAGTGTATCAAAGAAGCAAGGTAGCATGTTGTTGCACTGATGTTTGGAAAAAGAAGAGAGAAAGAGCGCGCGCATGGAGAAGGGGGAGGCCCGAAACCGGCACCCCCCGCACACCGAGTTGCCCGTCGGGGGAGTGATGATTTGTTTTCGTGCGCAAAACCCGAGAGAGAGAGCCTATTTCGCCTTCTCTCGTCCTTCTCTCGGCTGATAGTGAGGAATGCGAGACAGACTGAGACGAAATGGAGAGAGACGAGGAGAGCCAGAGCGTGGGCACTGATCACCTTCTCTCTCTCCCCCCCTTTTCTCTTTCGCCATTCATTATCGAACTTTCCACCTGCTGTTTCAAGCTCTTGCGTTTCAAGAAGTGAACTTTTTCACCTGGAATAGACTCTCCTTCCCCCGCACTCGGCTCTGGGGCAATCGTTAGTAGCCTGATGGACGCGCCGTAAAAACCACCAGCGCTTCGCAGGCACAAAAGGGCAAGAAGGAAGGCGCACTCACTCGCGCCAAGGCTTGAAGCGATAAAAGTGGCGGGGAAGGGACCCGTTCAGTCAGTGCGAGCTGCCAGTCACACTCCTAGAAGAAGAGAGACATCGACTTCATTTCAACAATTCTTCTTCTTGCAGATCGTGAAGTCGGCTTGCGCAACGAACATGACGAAGCACTTGGAGCGCCACCATCACGAGGACCACCAACATCTCCTCGTCCAGATCCGTCATTATCGACGTCTGAAGGCGCCAGCGACGTCCGCCTCCTCGTCGCCCACTTCCACGGCCAACAACGTTAACTCCTTCTCGCATTCGGCGCCTTCCTCCGCCCAACCCACCATGACCCAGCCACCGGAGCGAAACTTCGAGACGGCTTCGCTTCCTGGCACCCCCATCGCTGCTGCTCAAATCAAGCAGGAGGCCGAGTACAAGAACGACTACGACTTCTTCAACGCCTTCGAGCGTCAGCAGGTCGCGCCCGAGAACGACTGGACCCAGATGGTAAGCGACTCTCTCATGGCTACAGTACCCACAGTGCCTTCAGGGTGGCCGTCGAGCTTGGGGCTCCGAGAGCAGCTTTGAATGGCCGTCGACTAGCGCAGCCAATGGCCAGCCCACCGAGTGGCGCAACGGCGAGATGAACGGGATTGCCGAGGCGACGAGCGTCCCAGCCATTCCACACCTCAACAACAATCAACAGCAGAATGGTGCCGCGCAGAAGCGCCGCGAGAAGCCGTACGCGAAGCGCAACCGCAAGACCGAGCACCCGGTATGTTGATCTCTTGATTTTGTTCCCTTTACGATGACTCAAGGCTTTGCGCTTCCGAGGTGGGGGCTTATCTGATGGGTCCCTAGAAGGACACGCTTGTGAAGGCGGCTGTGTCTCTTTTTTAAGCTCGACGCGCGGGAGAGCCCTGGAGAGAGAGCGCGCGCGAACTGAATCCGGTTTTTCCTCCTAGCCTGGCCTGTGTAGCGCGCGCTCGGCGGCAACCGTGGCGTTTCCCAAAAGCGACTTTTCTACGAGCGTCCGAGCAACGTCGAGTCGACTCTCCACAGGGGTCCCCCAGTCTCTCTCTCCCTTCTTCTTCTTTTCCTTCTTTGGTGAGGAAGAAGGAACATTAGCGGAGAGAGAGAGAAGAGGAGGAGGTTGGGTGTGTCCAGCGCCACCTTGAAACTCCCCTTCGCCTTCCAAACAGGGAAGGCGCCATTTCCACGCTGGGGCTTGTAAGCGTAAACAAGAAAAAGTTCAAATCTTGATCTTAAAAAGGAAATTTCAAATCTTTGCACTAGAAGAGGACAAACCAATTACGGTCGAATCTTTTCAGGTCTGGCAATTCTTCGCCCGAACCAATGAGGGGGATGCCCGATGCGCCCTCTGCACGGCTCTCGTACGATCGCCCTGCTCCTCGAACTTCATGCGTCATCTCATGCGCCACCATGCACAGGAGTACCAACGCGTGTACACCTCGTGGCTCCAGAAGCGAACCCTCCACTTGAGGACGAACGAAGGCCAGCAGACGGCGCCGAACGGCCTGGCGCCGAACGGCCTGGTTCCCCACCAGCAGCCTTTGATTGTCCCTCAATCCCTGCCCATCCTTCAGACCTCAGATTGAGGCTGTCCTCTTTCGGCTATTGCCAGCCGTTCCCTTCTGACTGTGGACGAGGAGACGACGCATGAGAGATTTATTTCGTTTTACTGAAGATTTATCTTACCTTTGAAGGGAAGGTGAGTCTGTGGGTAACCGTGCCTTCTCTCTTCCTTCCTCTCTCATGCTGAAGTCTGCCTCTCCACACCCTTCAACTCCCAAACCTCGACAGCCATTCCCTGACCTTGACGAACCCTCGCAGCCTCATAAGTCCGAATTTGAAAATTCATTTGTTGATTGCTTCCATCGTCTTCTTCTTTCGTGCATCCCGGTATCTCGTTCTGCTTCTCGGAGTTCGCTTGCCATATTCTTCTAGACGAATGATAATAGTCGAAAGAGAAAAGCGCTTCATTCAAAACAACTCCCAGTACGAAAATGACCAGATTTTCATGTTTCCTTGGGACGGGTTACGGTAGCTTCGTTGTCTCTTTCCGATACAATTGAATTCCCATGAGTCTCTTCTCTCCTCGGCTAGATGTTTCGTTCGTTGTATTCTGTGTGTGATACCCTTTCCATAAATGGGCCTTCTCTCTCCCTCGACCACTTGCCATCTTTGTTCGATTCGAATTCCGTAACTGTGCCCTCAAATCTATTCTTCCTTCCTTCCAGAGTATCCTCTTGTTTAGACTGTAGAACTTTTTCCTCAACCCTCCCTCCCACTCATGTAATGAACTAGCGGCTCCGCCGCTACTCTCCAGCTACTCTCTTTCAGCTCTCCCCTTCCAACCACCTTCCTGCTACTCTTCTTTCTAGCTTTCCTCCCTCCGACTACCCCCTCTCCTTCCCTCCGACTACCCCCTCTCCTCCCTCCCTCCGACTACCCCCTCTCCTCCCTCCCTCCGACTACCCCCTCTCCTCCCTCCCTCCGACTACCCCCTCTCCTCCCTCCCTCCGACTACCCCCTCTCCTCC
>JAQIXL010002107.1:0-14316 GCA_034700245.1 Poikilolaimus oxycercus | reverse complement strand
CTACAAGCAGCGCTGCCACCAGCCTGCCGGTCTCCAGGAGCTCTTCGCTGGCTGCCCGCGCGAGTACATCGAGGCCTACCAGTACGTGGACAGTCTCAAGTGAGTGATCGGTGAGAGAGTAGAGTCTCGAAGGTACTACGACGCGCCCAACTACGAGCACATCTACGGTATCATGCGTCGCGCCTTCCAGACGAACGGCGTCCAGGAGTTCCCGTACGACTGGGGAGAACAAGCCCGGCATGTGAGGGCCCCCTCTCCCTCCCCCGATCCCATCATGAATAAAAGTGGGATATGAAGTTCTTGCCTCTTTCACATCTTGAACATTGCCTCGAGCACTGTAGATTCCTTTGGATGTCGGTGACTCGCAATGCTTGTAGATGTTCTCCAAATGGCCTACTAATAGTGGAGATGAAGTTCTTGCCCTTTCCAAGACTTTCCGAAGTAATTGTCTGCAACCGCGTTTTGATTGTATGCCGACGTCCTTTATTTTTAAAAGGCCACTTCGGACGAATCGGCAGGTGTATTCACAGGAAGAAAGTATTTTTATGTTCCGCTTATGCGTGCATTTAGCGGTGTTTGATCCTTATTTGCACATTGGCTCTTTGATACAACATTTTACAGTAAGAGCACACCTTCATGATTCATGCTAAAATCTTTACGGCGCAAACCGAAGACTGCCGATCGGCCCACATACTCATCGTCTTTCGGCCAACAGCGGTAATAGCAACCGTAGTGCACGAAATTGCTAATTGTAAGGGTCCTCATATCAGCGAACTCGAGTGCCCTAAAAAGTTGTCAAATTCTGAAATCCTTGTGCCAGCAACAGAAATGGCACGCGGTACACTTGACGCATTTTCAAGCGGAGGCGAGTTGGTATGATTTGACCTTTGCCTATAAATTCTAAAGGCCTCTCAAGCTAACTGTGCTGCCAGGTGCATTCGTTCTGAATAGAAACATTTCTAGTCCAGTTTCACGAAACTTGTGGGAACTAATGGTGTTCTATGACGTTGACAGAAAAATTGTGAAACGCAGGAGGTGCCAAAGTAAATACACTGAAACAAGTACGGTCTAAGTGAAGCTTATCGTCTCATCGTGTCTTTGAGACCGAGATCTGAGAACCAAAACCGCGCACAGTCGTGGCATGCACTCTGCAGCTTAGTGACTCCTCATTGTCAGAATGCTTGCCTGTAGCTCTTCGTGACTGCCCTCCAACCGCCGCCAGACGGTTTGTATGAATCTAAGTGCGCAACGCTCATTTTAGTGCACACGCCCCCTGAAAGAGTGCATACGTTAAGGACATAAAAGAATGCGTAAGCTTAGTGTATGTAGCAGAAACCCGTGCCAGCAGGCTCTCGAAAGCATAATATGACCGTGCTGGACAATGTCAACTTCGAAATGCCTTCCATCGTACGCCAAATCAGCTGGATTGTAAGTGGTTTTATATCAGCGTGCAGCGCGTCAAAACTTTTCATTAAAGCTAATAAGATATGAAACGATTTTAATTTAAAATCCTAGCTGATATTTCGAGTAAACGAATTGAATTTATTGTACAAAGTCAAGTTTTCTCAAAACATTGGAAATATATTATCACCGCGAAATATGGCTTTCTTTAGGTTTTGAGTATGACGACAATTCTAATGGCACCAGTTGTTTATATTACATTGTTACATTGTATTTTGCGACGTTCGCCACCTGAAATGCGCGTATATCGCTGGTTTTTGTTTACCTATCTTGTGAGAAATTTATGTTTATTTTGAAATATACTGTCCACTTCAACATCCAAGCGATTTTTGAAAACATGCTTTTCAGACGTTTGGTTTTATCTTTGATGTCTGCATAAACGTTCTCATTCGACCAGTCATGTTTCCATCGATATTTGCCTACGCAGCTACAGGACTTCTGAGTATCTTGCGTGTTCCCTCGTCTTTACAAGTTGTAGGAGATACTGGAGAGACAAATGAAATCGTAGTTTAGGCACTTTTTGCATCTGCGTGTACGATCTACGCCACGGGATGCACAGCGACATTTGTCTATCGTTTCCAGGTGAGAGTAAAGCGCTCTATTGTGCAACAAGTATGCCCATCTATCTACTTGACCGAATATTTTCAGATGTTGCTTTCGAAGAACTCTTTTTGGCGGTGGCGGACACGAAACAATATTGCGGCCGTGATTGCGACATGTCTTATCGTCATTGTTCTAAGTGTTGGACTCGCATTGCCAGCCACTATTCCGCAGCAAGAGCACGTCCAATATTTGAGAGAAGTTGAACGAAATGAAAAAGAAGGGATAACCGAGTTTTTCAAGCTAGACCAAGGCGCTGAAATGTTGAGCATACGCTTTGGTGAAGCGTTATTTATGTTGAATGGGAATCACACAACCATTCCGCTGCTTTATGACAGCGTTGCATTTTTCACTGGCCTTGCGATTACGGTAAGATGTTCTCTTGCGTCATTTGCGTTGATTTTATGTAGACTGTAGTCCTGAGCGTCGTTAGCAGTCTATTTTTGTTGCGACAAAACCTTAAAACGCACGTTCTTTCCTTACGCGTTTACAAGCAACATTTCTTTCTTATTCGTATTAACATTAT
This sequence comes from Poikilolaimus oxycercus, assembly GCA_034700245.1. Lineage (NCBI taxonomy): Eukaryota > Metazoa > Nematoda > Chromadorea > Rhabditida > Rhabditidae > Poikilolaimus > Poikilolaimus oxycercus. The sequence goes on along the minus strand of JAQIXL010002107.1, from coordinate 11,729 downwards.
TCTGGTGAGCAACCATTTTTTTCGTTAATCTGCCATGGAGCAAGTTTTTTTTGCAGATTCTTACATCGCTGTTGTTTGTTGGTGTGCCACAATGCTTATTTGCTGTTCTTCATATTTTTCGCATTCCGGATATGGAAAATATACTAAACATCACCGTCTATATATCTTGCGTTCACTCACCCGTCTCATGCGTTTTTGCTCTATGCTTCGTTCAACCGTACCGCAAATGCGTCTGTGAGTGGTTAGCGGTTTGCAGAAAAGTTTTGCGCTTCCAAAAAGTCTCTTTGATTAGCGGCAGAATATCTGTGAAATACATAAGCTCGCGTTAAAGCCGCGCGTGTATTCATTCCATTGTTTGATGAATTTATCTCCTTTCAGCAGATAAAACTTCAGGCATCTAATTTCGATAGCAGTATATATTGTATATGTTCGGAGCGCTATCGATACTCTAGAATCTACGACATCGTGCGTTGCGCCTTCCAGACCAACGTCGTCCAGGAGTTCCCGTACGACTGGGAGAACAAGCCTGGCATGTGAGGCCCCCTCTCCCTCTCCTTCCCCCGAACCCATCATGATAAAAGTTCCCAGTCAGGTCTTCAACAAATAACCTTGTGCATTCGAGGCTGATTACTTTGATCTCGTTGGTCGTTTTCACGTTCTACTGTAACCTTTGAAAGATTATGCTGGCTGCTGGTTTTGAGGTGCTTGGGCAAGCGATTCGGAAAGGTAAAGGCATCGTGTAATGTCAAATGACGTTTCCGTGGGGGCGATGAAGCTTCTTCCTCGCGGAGCTGATAACGCCGCGAGCGACCCTGGCTGGTCTCCATTGTGCGATTTCATCAACCCTCTTCGATCAATGCGCCGCGTCGTCTTTCTTCTAATTGTTCTTTACGTGGTCGATTGCCGTCGCAGCGGAGGACGTGGCTTTAGCTCTTCTCGTTCGTCGTCGTCGTCCTCCTCCTCCTCCTCAAGTTCATTCGGAGGGGTGTTCAGTGGAGGGAGAAGTTCATCCTCCGGCAGTTCATTTCAAAGTTCTTTCAAAGCGCAGCCTAATCCAGGGTATAAGATTACTTCCGACTTCTCAGTTGGTTGCAGATTCTCCAAAAGCAGCTATGGATCGGGTTCAATGAGTGAGGGTTTGCAATTTCGCAATGCCATCTCAAGCGGGACCGTCTTTTATGGCGCTCCAATCTATTCTCCGCGGATTGTAATTCTTCCAACCTACTCCTTCACCTACAACACAAGGCCGTACACTTTCACGCCTTACTCCAACACTAATGGTGAGGGTTTTGGGAACTTTTACGGTGTCTAAATGTTTCTAGAGAAACATGTATGCTTTATGCGACTAGAAAGTCTTCCTGATGTTCCAACAACAATCGCCCCTAGCATTGATTTGGGCAACAGCACAGAGACTACTTTGAATGGATCTTCAACTACCAGTACACCTTCAACGCCAAAGCCAAGCGTCTCAAAAAACATTCTTCAGAGAGTGTGCAACTTGCCAACCTCAAAAGAAATTTTCAGTTTGAATTCGCTGACGGCACACGACCGGAGAAAATCTTTTGGTCATGTCCCTATAGTGCGTACTGCTGCGGCATCTCATGCTGCCCACGACCAGCAGGCGATGCCGAGGCAGATTCGTCTGGACTCAGTCTGTCGGAAATGTCGATAGGCCAAATCTTGTTGTTGTAAGTTGCTTTCCACTGTTAAACAAATAAGCGTTTTCAGAGCGCTAGCCGCATTCTTGCTTCTAAGTTGCTGCTGCTGCGTGTGCTGCTGCTGCTGCAGTGAGGATGAAGCCAAGAAAGAGGAGAACCGACAAGCAAACGAGGCAAACAGACCAACTCTTCTTTCCAACGACGACGAACTTCGCTTGTTTATCTCTAACAGAAAAGCTTTCGATGTCCGCAATTAAAAATGTCAAGCGGCTTGTACTTTTACTGAATTTCACTTGAAGGGAAGGAGATGCTGAACAGAAGCAAACAAACTCCGAGCCGAACTCAACTACCAACACAGGTTACAAACACCATTCCGATGATGTCCACTGGCTGAGAATGGGAGACGAGGGGGAATTGCGAAGATGAAAGAGGTGCCGACTGCTCGTTCCTGATGTGTTATCAAAAGTTCGGTCGAAATGAGCGAGATCGTTACGCAGCTGCAAGCGCTTTGTCTTTCCATTCTTCGACCAATCGATTTTCATTGTTCGTACCGTCCCACATTTGTACCGCTCACTTCGTTGAAGACTTTTGCAGCAGCGAAACTCTTACCCTAAAGGTCTCTAAATTTATCCAGAAGATTTTCAGTCTTGCCCCTCATGGCTTCCTCGGAAGTGGGCTTCCTAGGCTATCTGGCACGGTTTCTGTAAGTTCCATCAATTGGACATTAATCCAAAATGGTGTGAAGAAAATTAAGCCAGAATGAAACCGGGAATCAACTTTCAGAGTCATTGCTGCCCTGGTCGTGGTCGTACTTCTCATTTGTTGTTGCTGTCACTGGTGCTGCACGTTTGACCGTGAACAGCGAAAGAAGAGAAATAAGGCGCTTGAGAGAGAACTGCATCAACGGGTGAAGATGGCTCGACTGCATGGTCATCCACTTGTCCTTTCACCCTTCGAGGTCAGCTTCCTGATCCAACTTGAGAAGCGTCGCCGGGAAGCCGATCACACAGGAGAAGCAGGGACAACAATTCTCTCAAATGAGGAACTACAGGCATTGATCGATTGCATGGCAACCATTGAAAAATAAAGGTGCTGTGATTAGTGCAACTTCGAGAAAAAGAAACGAAACGCCTTCGAAAAAGCGGACGTTAATTTGCAACCAGCAGAAGTTGCGTACACAATATTGGGGAAAGAACTATTCGGCGAGTGCGATAACCGTTTCTACTATTGTAATACAAGATGATGTGACAGGGGACTTTTTGTCTGTCGTCTACCACACTGCCTAACGGCTTTGCCTCTACGAGGGGGGGGGGGGGACTTGCTGCGGGGATGAGAAATCGGCCACCACAATTCTTAAAGACAATTTATCGTGAGTAAATGTCGGGAATTAACACTTTATTCGGATGAACATGCTTTCATGGCGAAACATTTATTAGCAGTGGTTGCCGGTGTCGCCTAAAGATTTCCATGTTGCAACGGGGATGAATCTAATACGGCAAGCATGCTAGCCAAATGGAACAAACCTGTATTACACCGAAATGAGGCCTTTATTTTTGGGACCATCTCAGGATCAACCGTCCCGCTAAAACCGAGAACCGCGCTACAAGCCAAACGTTAAAAAAGTTTGTGCTTACTGTGTAACATTCACATTGAGAAAGGTTTCCATGCGCTCGATATCGATAGCGCTGTCGTAGAACAAATTGTATCCGATGAATTGAAAGGGAAACCATGCGGAGTTCTGCTTGTTGTAGATCTGTGCACTGACTTGTCCAGGAATTGGTGTCAAAGGATTGAAGTCATTGTAGTAGACAGCTGTAAGGTACGAGAAGAAGACTACCACCGTCTGACGAGTGCTGTCGAACTTGTAGTCGGCGAGATCGAGAAATCCACTACATACTAATTTTTCAAAGACGCATTCAACTCACTCGCCAATCGTCGTTGCATTTGCAAAACGTGAATAATTGAAAGTCATATTGTTGATCTGCTGCTGCAAGTCGTCCTTCGTTGTGAAGGGAAAACGGTTCAGGATGAATTTGCTGAAGTTAAGCAAGCCGAAACGGGTTCCATTGTATTTCACAGAGGAAAGAAAGGCACTCAAGAAGTCTCGCACAAACTAAACAAATTTATCAAAGTAAGCGACTTATTCGTACGCTTTCGTCCACTTCCTCATCAGAGCCGAAAGCGTCTGTAGAGTCAAAGAACAGTAGGATGTCGAGGTTATCACATGGGTGAGCATTGATGTTTGTCGAAATGGCAACGATGAGGACAGTTAAAAGGCGAAAACACCAAGCCATACCTACAAAGTTCTCCGTGAAAGAGACAGGGACCCATCGAAGTCATACGCAACCGACGGAGTTGTGCTTTTAAGGGCGGCCCGGTCAAACAAAGTCAGTGGCGGGTTTCGAAATACAACGCGCCGAGAAAGGACACTGGCTTGTTGAAACGTCGTTTGATAAGAGCTTCTGCCGAAGCCGCCTTTCATCTTCTTTTCCGAAGCTCTGGTGGGTCGCATTTTGGACTAACGTTCATTGAGCATCCACCAAGGACGCAACACGTTACAGTTCTGGTAAAAATAGCCAGGTCTCTGATCAACAAGACGTCGTTTTGTTTTACTGCAAGAAATGTTAACACAAGAATACTAAAGTCGAAAGCGCTTCGGTTAATAGTCTAGAACAAGCCGAAATGTCACTGGGAATTCGCCAAGGTGGCTAACCGATGCTTGAGCCACATTCCAAAGCGAAGCGGTGTTTCGAAGACTTGAATATTTAGAGTCGATGAGCGTTTATATCCTTACTCACTGACTGAAATCGTCATTGAGTTTTAAATGGAGCACCTTTCTCTCCTTCTCGACAACGAGGGAAACTTCAGCTTCACCTTCGTTCCCACCTCGCTCGCAGTTGTATTTGTAAGGTACTGACATTTCCGTTTGTTCTGCCAGATTGGACAAATTGAGAAGTAATGCTCGGAGTTCCTCTGTCACAATTGAAAGTGGCAACTCATTGGAGGTGGCTTTTTGTCGTGTTATTCTTCTCCCGCGGCCATCAACGACAGGAGGCGAGTCTTCCCAGGCGGGTGGCAAAAGTATTAGAGACAGAGAGTGCTGTAGAAGGCAGAACAATCGTAGGCGGAAGCGATAAAACTCCATACCAGATGTATTTGAAGAAAATTTCCCATGCAAAATACGGCCTTTCAAGATGGACGTGAGTGTCAGTCAGAATGTCGAACGAGGAGGACCCTCTCGTGTTTGCTCGGCCTTCCTTCTTTGATGCCTTCTATACTGTACACGGAATTGTGACCACCCTAGCAAATATTTGTACTCTTTGGATCGTAATCAAAGTCAAAACGTCAACCACGGGCTATCGACGAATTTTGATAGCATTTCAGGTGGGCTTCGTGCGCCGCAAAATCTACTTTACAGTTATCAAGCCTTCTTAGAGATCTGATGATCACCGAGGTGATGCGTCCAGTGCTGGCTGCCCCGCCTTATCCGGAAGTGATTGTCGTTTGCAACGGGCTGCTGTCAACCTTAGCGCACAATAACATTGTCGACGCCGTCAACCTCCTTTTCTTCTGTTTCCTTGTAGAGTGCTACGCTGGATCCGTTCTTGTTGGCCTTCTCTATCGCTACTTTGCCTTGATTCCGGCAAGCAGCCTTGAAGCTCGCGTCTTGAAGTACATCCAGCCAAAGTACGATAGTAGACTCTGTTGATAAAAAATACCTGCAGGATGATTTTCATTCTTGTCTATGCAGCCGGAATCCCATTTGGGATGGTTGCCGTACTGCTAGTTGTGCCTCCGGAGGACAAAAGCGAATATCTTCGGGAGGTATTGGTTTTTCGCTTTACAACCATCAAGAGTAAACTATTGTAGAATTACGGTCATTTGGCTTCGTTCGCAGATAGAAGTGGGGTTTATCTTTTGAAAGTAAGTTAGCCTTGAGCACAAGTCAAGGCCAACTTCATAGGTTTCTGGGAACGCGGCTGTGAGCTGGACTTCGTATGCGCTAATTTTGGCAGCTGCCGGTGTCGTTGTTGTTTGTTGCGCCGTTTGCGCTCGACTAATTTGGATGCTGCAGCTGCAGTCACAACCTTTCATGAGTTCACGCACGTTGGCCATGCATCGACGCCTCACCTTTGTTGTGTTTGCGCAGGTATCGCTTTTTCAGAATTTTTATGCGCGTTTAGCTTGGTATTTTCTTCGTCACCCTATTCATTCCGTTTTCTATTGGAATTGCCATTTTTCTAGCGAACGTGGACAACTTATGCAAGCTTGATTGCATACACTTTCATGTTATAGATTTCTACAACTATTTGGTGTGGCCCATAACGTTTCACACTAGTATGAACTCGCTAGTCATGTTGGGCTTCGTGAATGCCTACAGACGGCGGCTCAAAGATGACCTGCAAAGTCTTCGTCGAGCCTTGAGAATTCGTCTTCTTCCACTGGCATCTGTGTCTCAAGCATAAAACGTTCCACTTTGAAATTTTGAACAAAGTCGCCTTGTAGTGTGCTTGCAATGATCGCGCACTTGTAACCTTTGTAGCACAAAACAAAATTTTTAATACCAAAAATGCGCATGCCACGATCGAACGAATTCACCTGCAAACTTAGTGGCTATAATTTGCCTCCTCGAGCTTCCGTCAACATGGTTATTGCCACCTTTCTTTCGCGTTAATTTTCTGTGAATTACTAACGAGTCCATTTAGCCCACGCTTCTCTGTCGTTTTTCTTTTCGTCTGACGCAAATTATTTGCCATTGCAGATTCGGGACGGTAGTGCATGCGAGACACGCGGTGATTGTCGGTCATCGAGGCGGGAAAGCAACGATAGTGAACTGCTTCAGGTTGCCGCTACGCGGACCGCCACTGCATGGTATCATTTTTGGATGAGACCTGTTTTGTGATGGCAAGAGGAAACTTTATCCAGAGCATGAATTCAGAGAAACAATTATTCGCAGTAGTTATCAGTGTCGCCTGAATGGAATTTGGATTGTCAATTCATGACTCACAGGCGTTAGACTGACAGAGTAGGCGAGGCGATTATGGGACGCGCTGCAGTCGGCGCTCTGCCACGCAGTTTGGAAACCTTTGAAGGAAGTATTTCGTTTGTGATCCACAAACCTGTCGTAATTGCAACAATCGGGCAGTCTGTAACGTTGAGGCTTGCCGGCTCTCCATCGCTCCAATTCGTGTAATCGTTTGCTTGGAGCTCAAAAAGCATTTTCAAAGCCAGATTCTTTGACCAACCGAGTCTCCATCATCCCAGTCGTAGATGTAGTCGGGCGCCTGCTTTAGCCCAACCCAGAAAGGAAGATAAGATGTGTCCTGTGTAGCGGCATTTATTGCGAGCTCTGAACACTCCATACTGTCGGATGCCCAATTCTCACGTTTGAGAAAAATCTCCTTGTTATTGCTGAAGATTGTTGAAATTATCGAGCTTTCGGAATGACACGCCAGTTGAGCACCCGAGTAGCCAGTTTTCACGTTCTAACAAGTTCTACAGCGCAATAAATTACAAACCATCAAGTGGACGCATTCGGCCGTCCTGTCGCAGGCGCCATTGACAAACTGGGTACGGGGAGGCGGGCAGAAGCAATTGACTTGACACAAATTTTAAAGCAATTCTTCTTACTTTGCGTCAGGAACTTGTTGAGATCGTCCCACAGACTGTCATTGTTCTGCGTAGCATAGCACGGGTAGCCTAATTGCAACGCTGGAAACGTTGAGCTCCCATCAAGTCTGCGAAATTCGTTTCACGTATGGTCAAACTAACTTGACAGCCACGGAAACAATAATCCATCCGTCTGCTACAAAATTTGCCACTAACCTGCAGGGGTCGTCAGCTCGTGCATCCTTCGGAATTCTGAAAATATTTCTAAACAATTGTTTTGCGTACTTTGCCGAGCATAAAAACGATGCGCTCGAGAAGACAACGACGACTTTTTTGGCATTCAGACGATCTGTGAACAGGGCGCTGGCCTTTGAAAGTCCACTAAACAACGGTGCAAGTTCAAGAACTATTGCTTACTCAGCTAAATTATAAGAAATGGAAGCATCGTATGGAATACTAGCCAAGACCGTATAAACTTCTTCCTTGCTGGTGAATGTCTTTAGATTAACATGAACGGTAGCCTAAATGGATAGTGAAAAAGAAGAAAAATCAGACATTATCTCCAACGCTGATGAGACCGAGTCGAGTTTGTCGTTGCTTCTGTCCAATTTGAAATTCATTGTCACCGAAATAGTCGCCGATAAAGCCGATGATCTGAAAACATTTCAATCTAAAGAGATAGTCCCGAACCGTGCTGAAGCCTTGTTGTCCGGCGCTTCTTGATGAGTCGATCAGTACAACAACGTCAAGCCAAAGGTTAGCCAAATTTTGCGCGCATTCTCTCGCCTATAAAACCTTGTCGACGAACGCTTGTTTCACCTACTTTATGAGGAGAATCGGTGGGCACCGTCGCTGTTGGATCCACTGGCACTAGAAGAAAAAAATATTGCCTCTTAGAAGCTTACAGTTGCAGCGAAATTGAGAAATAATGCTAGAAACAGATGACGGAAGGTTCGGAGGGTTCGGCTGTGGCAAGAGAGTGGGGCTAAAGATAAAATTTGGTTGATTTGTAGGACATCCTCTAACCTAGTGGCTGGGGCACCAAGCATCTGTCCCATTAGCGCAACCATCGTGGCATTCGTGTAATACAAGTTGATACCAATAAACTGAAATGGATGATCTGGTCGATTCAGTCGCTTGAACAGTCGAGCGGTAATTTCGGCTGGAATCGGTGTCATGGGATTCGCATCCGAATAGGTGGGGAAGTTGATGTAAGAGAAGAAAATCACAACGGTCTGACGACGACTATCGAATGCCACACTGCTGTTCAATAGCTCGAACCCACTAAAACTCGATGTAAGCAAATGTTCGCACCTAGCAAAAGACGCGTTCACATGCCCCATCGTAAAGTTAAGCGGCTCGAGTAGAACATTGAATTCGGCTTTAGTCGTAAAAGGAATATGATGTGAACCGGATGAGTTGAACGAGAGCAATCCGAAGCGAGATTCATCGTACGAAACAGAGCTGACCATTGCCGAGATAAACGCATGTTTCAACTTCGAGGGCATAATAGAGAATTTGTGCGACTCACATTTTGCTCGTTGGCTGGACTACTGTTCCAATCTGTGGAATCGAAAAAGAACAAAAGATCCAAATTGTGGCAAGGATCGCATTTCATGACGCAAATAAATGTTAAAAGAACAGCTAACAGTCGTGTGTGCGTCATTCCACTTCAAATCTGAAAGAAATTAACATTCAAAAAGGGCCTAAGGCTGAAACAACGTCAGCAATCAAGAAGCGCTTGGCTTTCAATGCATGAAAGCAATCGTGAAAGCCTTCCAACGGCTAACCACGTTTGACTGATTGATAAGGGTGGCCACGCGTCCGGTTCACCAAACCTCAGTTTAATTCAAGACAAAACTCGCTTTAAAGTCGTCTAACCGAGGCTGCGAGGATAAAACCAAGAAGGATCACTTAAGCCTGGTCAGTCGGTGTCCCCGATGTGAGGTCTTCGAGCGTCTTCCCCCATCTCTCTATGGGCACTGATGCCCGGTCTCTGTCACCGACCGTTATTGGATGCCAGATAAAGATGAGCCATGAACTCGGCGTTGCCTGTCCATCCACCTCCCCTGGGTCCCCGGTAAGCTTCCTTCTGTCCCCTTCCTCCCCTCCGCCGGCATCTCTAAGTCCTCCCTTTCCCCCGACCCAAAGGAGTCCCAACACCGAAGGAACAAACCTACGTTTCCTCACTCTTTGAAGAAATCAGTCAAGGCATGAAACTCTGTTGAGAGGCAGCCTTCTAACCACGATAGACAACGTTTCGAATCACCACGGCGGTACGCTTCAGGAAAGCTTCACGGGCACATTTATTGGTTTGTAAACGACGTGGCCACCACATTCCGAAGACAATCTGTGTTTCGAAAAGCTCGACTGGAGTGGACATAAAAGTCGTGTTTATTGCTTCCAGATGTCAAGAAGGCAGAAATTGTTAAAGCAACGTCTGAGATGATCGCATCACGCACAGAAATTATCAGTATCACCTGAAGCCAAAACGTTCGGTTCTTCTTCCATGCACTCACAAGCATTTGATTGACAGAAATATGCGAGACGATTTTTGCCGGCACTGCAGTCCGCACTTTGCCATGCTGTTTGAAAACCTTAAGCATAAAACAGTTTCAAAAGTTTACTCGCCTGTTTTCAAAGCAACAATGGGGCAATCGGCGACGGTCAGACTTCCAGGTTGCCCGTCGTCCCAATTCGCGTAGTCGTCTGAGCTCAACTGATAAAATTTGAATTTCTTTTTTATGAAGCCTCACCGATTCTCCCGAATCCCAATCGTAAATATAGTCTGGAGACTGCTTCAAACCGGACCAGAATGGAAGGTACGTCGCGTTTTGAGTCCCCGCATTCATCGCCAGTTCTAGACATTCAGCTTGAAAATGAGAAGAGCAACTTGCGTTTCAAAAAGGCCTCCTTCTCGGCGCTGAAAATGTTCGAAATTGTCGCGCTCTCCGAATGGCATGCAAGCTGCGCTCCGGCGTAGCCAGTTTTCACATTCTAAGGACCTTAGTCTACGCATGAAACTTACTGTTAGATGCACACATTCGGCCGTTTTCGTGCAGCTGTCCACGATGAATTGTGAAAGTGGTGTGGGACAGAAGCAATTGACTGAAATGAGAAAGATTCGCGGACATCTTACTCTGCGCGAGAAATTTGTTGAGATCATCCCAGAGTCCGTCGTTATTCTGCGTCACATAGTATGGATAGCCGAGTTGTAGGCTGGGATAGTTGCTGCTTCCATCAAGTCTGAATGAAAATGTTTCTTGTTGCTTGGAAACGAACTTGATAGCCACAGCCACGATCGTCCAGCCATCAGCGACGAAATTCGCAACAAGTCGGCACGGATCGTCAGCATCCAGAACTTTCTCATTTCTATGCTTTTCCTCAATCTTTTTCTTTCAATCTACCTGCTGTCGCAGATGAAACACACGCTCGAGAAGACGATTGCCACTTTCTTCGCGTTTAGACGGTCAACGAACATTGCGCTTGCTTTCGACAAGCCGCTGACACTTCATTTTCGACAAAGCAAAACGTACTCCGCAAGATTGTAAGAGGTAGACGCTAAATAAGGCACTCTGGCAAGAGCATCAAATATGTCGTCGTTTGAGTTGAAGGTCGTGAGATTGGCTATCACAGTTGGCTAAAGACAGCAGTAACGTCGTCGATGATTCTACTCACATTATCGCCAACGTTGATAAGCCCAAGTCTCGTGTAGCGCGGGTCTTGACCGATGCGTAGATCGTTTTCAGCGAAATAGTCGCCAATGAAGCCAATCATCTAATACGCAAACATTTTCTTGAGCCTTCAAGACAAACCGTGCTGAATCCTTGCTGCCCAGCACTCTTCGAAGAATCCACAAGCACAACGATGTCAAGCCAAAGATTTCCGAGATTTTCAGCGCATGATTTGGCCTGTGCAGAATTTGGTCATCAACGAGACACACAAACCTCATGTACGGGTGGAGAGGGCGGTGACGGTGGTTCTTCGAAAATCAGTCACTATTTGCAATGGCGAACTTACCGCTGTTGCACCAAAGATTCGCCTTGATTTTTGGTGGTTCCTGGGCGAGGGGACAAGAGTTTCCAGCCGTCCCCAATGTTGCACTTAGCAAATGCTTTGGTTTAAAAAAAAGAAATTTTTACTGAGTGGCGTTGCTATTGAGTATCTTTCGCATATTTGCGACGTCAGACTCGGTCGTATAGTAGAGGTTGTATCCATAGAGCTGAAACGGATGCCCAGGAGCGTGATAGCGGTTGAAAAGACGAGCGGCGACTTCTCCCGGAACAGTAGTCACTGGGTCCATGTCTGTGTAGCTGTTGGTTCGGAGATACGAGAAGAAGAAAATCACTGTTTGACGTCTCGAGTCAAACTTAAACTCGTTCAAATGTTCAAAACCACTAAAACACTAGTAAAGTATTCTCAACTTACATGTCTATTGAATTTATTTCAGGAATTGTGTAG
>JAQIXL010002106.1:0-14319 GCA_034700245.1 Poikilolaimus oxycercus | reverse complement strand
GCTCTGGGCGCGACTTTTTTCTCGGCAGTTTTTTTTGCCGGAGATATCTTTTTGCCATATCTTTTTCGATTTTTTTTCGGTACAGGAAGGACACCGCGCTATAAGTAAGCGCTTTTGAATTCGTAATAGAAGCTAAGCATCCTGAAAATTCGATGAAATATCGTTGAGTTTCCAGCTTCGTCGATGGGTGTAACGCATCGCATTTCGCAGCAGTCACGCCAAAAATAAATTCCGGAATTTTGAGAATAGAAAATTGGGCGTCGCCGACCGAAAGATAAATTGTCATATGGTAAGATCTTGATGCGCATTCGTTCCTGGGCAGGGTTGAAGCGATGTCCCCTTGGCAATAGATAAAGATCGCCTTCAGTCAGTCTTCCAGTAGCGAATGTGAGATGAATTGTGCGATTGGAAAGCCTTCTGTGTTGCAAGCGAGAAAGATTGCTTTGAACAAAATCGTGGAAATGCTTGGAAACATGCTGACATTGGAGAATATCGTGAAGATTAAGGAAATCGAGAATTTTTAGAAGACATTGAGAAGGAAGAAAAGGGAGTTGAAGCGAATCTGAACCGCTCATGATAGCGAACAATAAATGGTGTGTGAGAAACTGAAAAGGATCATAAGAACGCAATTAGCACTTTACAAAATTTTTTTTTATTGAAATGTTGTGCTTTTTGGCCTTGTTTTTTTTTGAAAAGTAGAATAAACTTGAAGTGAATTCCAACTTGCAGTACAATTTATGAAATAAAAAAATTGTCACTGTTTATCCAACAGTTTTTTTCGGCTGCGCAAGTCAACAGGCTGACTCCCACCAAGGAACCTTTTGAGTTGTTGAAGGAGAACCTGCCGGTGGTGGCACCTCTGTCTCGCCGCCGTCTCTGCACTGTCTGCCACTCTCGCTCACTAGACAGACATTTTTTTTTCTAGAGGGGCAGTCAGCGCTCCAGCCGCCACGCTATCGCCGCGCGCCTTCGCAACATTCACCCGCCTGTCCTCCTCGCCTGTCTGGAACGATTTTCTCTTTTCTGCTTTCATTGCTTGATCAAAAATGATAAATGGTTGAACACTTCAGAGACGTCAAGAAAGCGCCCGTAAGAAATCGACGAATGATGAAAGTCAAGAACGTTCTCGTGATAATCAGCTTTGCCAGCGTCTTCCTCGTCTCTTCTGGCGAGTTCGTGGAAGAAGAGGAGTACATTTCTGTCTGTCATCTCTGCAGGGCGGTACGCTTCTTTTCCTCGCTAAACAAATAAAGCGATTATTTAGTTGGCTGCATATTACTCGGAACTGGCCCCGCAATCGTTTGGCATCGCGAGAACGGCGCTCTACGAGATTTGCACCGTTTCCCCAGGCGAAACCGTTGAAGCAAAGAACGCATCCGTGACGAAGTGCAGGAAACTCGTTGATGACACCATTGATACGTTACTTCAATTCTTGAGAGAAATTGCGGGCTCGCCTGTAGGTTGCCATCCTTCTTTATATTGTTCGTTTTAGGAGAACGCCGATGAAATATGCCAGATTTTACACTGCGAAAGTGCGATACTTGAAGAGATCAACATTCGGATCTTCGAAAAGAAAAGCCAAGGGCAGGTATTCTGTCTTGTTTCTTGGCAGCTTCTCAACTGTATTTAGCACAATTTGGCTTGCCTCGAGTGTCAGCAATCAATACCTGAAGCACTGAAAGTCTTTGCGGATCCGGAGCTCAAAGCAAATTTTAACAAGTTTGCATTGGCTAAATACTGTCCACAAATCTCGGACGATGTCGAGGAGGTTTAGAGTTTTCTTGGCTCCCAAGATTCTTGTTAAGTGCCAGCAAACTATCGATCGTCTGTTGTCGTATCTCCGCAAATGGGTTCGGTCATCTCTCGGTGGCGAATTCGCGGTACGTTCTTAAGAAATGTTGAAGCTTTTAGAAATGCAAACTGGTCGGGGCTTGTGATGACGACTTCGAGGAAGACTTAACTGAATCTACTAGTAGCAGAAACTTCGACGAGCTTTGATTTGTATCTACAATAGCTTCATTGTCTGCCCCTTACTAGTCTTCTTGTCATTTTATGACAAAAGCTCACTTGTAACGATTAACCTTCAAGGTGCCTTTAAAGGCTTTTGATTGGGAATAAATTATGTGTGGTTTGCTATACAACTTGTTGATAGTCGAGTAGTCGAAAAGTCGAAAAAGGTTTTTCGACTATTCAACTCAACACGTGCTCGCCGACGTCACCGAGGCGCTCCAGAGACCCAAGCGAATAAATGTTCAAATGCTGTAAAACTTTCCTGCGGCCCTGTGGCAACGCGCCGAGAGAAGCTTCTGTTGGGCAAAGTTTACGTTACATTTCTGAGACCAATACCTCTCATGACCCAGATGAGTTCCTGATCCAATTGCTCGTTAGCACTTCGCCCTTATTGGAGGCGATAAAGATTTTTGAAAGACGTCTTTTACTTAGCATGCCCCTCGATCGCTTAGATCCTCAGGCTTTTGTCGTAATTTTCGAGCTTCTTGATCGCCTCTCCGCTGCCCGTCTTTCGAGGACTTGCCGTTTCACCTTCGAAGTCTCGCATCAAGCACGACTTCGCGAGCCACAAGAGCTTTCATTTTCATTTCATGTTTCTCCTATTCGACCTTTTGATTCGACTTTTGTTCAACCAATCGTAAAATTCAATGCATTCGGCAAATCGCATCGATCAGTCGACGTTTGCATCCTTTTTGACAAACTTCATCGTGGCACAGTGCTGTTAGAGAAAGACAAAGTAAAAATTTCGGTGAAGCGTGAACGAATTGGATACTTTGAGGTCATTGCAACGAATGAGGCGCCCTGCGACAAGCTCTTCGAAGTACTTCTCGATTTTTTCAAGGCGCATTTGCCAACGAGACAAATTGTTTTCAAAGCCTTCTCTGAAGCGATTCTCAAGGCAACTGCAGTCTGGCTCAATGCAAGTGGAAGAAAGTGCAAAAAAGTTGTCTTCGAGTATTCAATGGAGACACTCAAAGATTTGTTAACGAAATGCCCACCATCGTGGAAACATCAAGCTCGTGACCAACAAGGTGTCGCCGAGATTGTCGCGGGCGTTCTTCAGCTGATTCGCCCACATTTAACGTTTGTCAATTTAAGCAGCGGTTTTACTGCTGAGCACATGACCAAAATTGCACAGAGCGTGAGAGGTTTTGAGGTTTCGGAGAAAGCGTATGTTGTCCTGGACGGCGAAACGTTTCGCCGTTGGTCCCCGAGCGTCTTCTCGGTTACAGAGTTCGATTTCTCGGATGATCACGATCTTTTGCAAGAATTTCTCACAAATTGGATCGTCGATTCGCAACGTTCATGTGACGATCGCTTGACCGTTCAAGTGCCTCGTGGTTGCTATCGTCGAATTCGCCGTGTTCTGAAGGCGAATAGCGAGTTTAGACTTGTTCCAGATGTCCCATATCGGCGATTTCAGATGATTTTTGAATATCGAAATTTGTGCGTTCTTATGACGTCTTTCTCAGTCTCGTATGCCGAGAAAAGATTGTCTGTACATTTCACGAAGAGTTGGTTGTGAGCCTTGAGTTCTAACAATAATTGTATCTACTTGAAGAGATTGAGGCCCTTTTTTCTCATGGCCGTGTCATAAAATGGACTCGTTTAATAGCCAATTGTGGTGTATTGTATTATTGCATCCACACTTGCTCTTGGCATCATTTTGCAGCTCAATGTGGGCGGTTCTCCTAGCAAAGATGTACATATCAGACCAAAGAAGAGGTCAGTAAAAACGGAAGTTTTCCAATGGTTTTCTTCATTTTTCTTCTATTTGTCTGCTTTACGACAGCCTTTTCCCAGCCAGAGGAAGAAAAAATGCCTGAAATGTTCTTGCTCGTCGTTGTGCATAACTTTTTTTAAAAATGTATCTTTTCTAATTCAATCATTCATTAGTGAAACTTCTTTGAATGATGGATGTGTTGGTTGTTCTTCCGGCAGTCAGAACTTTCTAGTCCGACGATATCGCCGATGGAATCTTATGTTCGAGACTTCAATCCGATCATCACATTTATAGGTGAAGTTATTGTAACGCTCATTGCTGTTCTTCTCATTCTCCTTTGTCGATCTTGCATGAAAAAGATCAAAAATTCTTCTTATCGAAAGTCCCATGAATAACCATAGTTTCTATTTTTCGTTCATGGCTCATAGTTTGTTGAATTTTGTTGAAATACAGTAATAAATATTGTAAAGGATTGAAATTTTAAAAAAATCTTTGAGCTGTAAAAGCGTCAAAAACCTCACATCAGCCAAATTAGCACTTCATCTGTTAAAAGTTTTTTCAAGTGCAAATTGAAGTGGCGATTTCAGCTAAAAACGCAAACGCAGATGTCTTCACTTTTCTTTTCAATTCACCAGGTGTTTCGTGTTTCGTGTAACCTTCACGTCTACGATTGTTTTTCTTCAGAAGGATGTCAAAAAGACGCTGTCCCAAAAAGGCGAGTCATGACGGCAAGCGACTGCGCCAAGCCAGTTTGTATTCCTGGCTCTTAAAGGCTCCTGCCCCTACAAATCCTTTCAACGACCTCGACAACGCAACCATCAACCATCTCCTGAGCTTCATTGATGCTCCGGACGCTATTCGACTGGCTAAATGTAATCGCAGGTTTGCTATTTCTTGCAAATTGCAGTCAATTGTCTTTGTAGACTCTTCAACATTCATAGACTATCTCGAAATCTGCGCCTCTCCCGAAGATTCGACGTTGTCCTTGTACGTTTTTCTGGAAAGCAGAATGCTTGCTTGAAATTGGGGCTGGGCGACAGCACCGTCAACAGACCGAAGAAACCACTTTTCGTGAAGTTCACCGAGGATACCATCGAGCAGCCCGATTTCGACTTCATCGATGAAGTCTCGCTTCAAGTCAAATTTGAGGAGGACTTTGAGGAGGACCATTCGTACGAGCGTCTTTCAAACTTTCTCTTCGAGATCCCGTTTTATGACCAGCCGACATTGAAGTGTCGAGTGAGGGGCGGCGATGAGCGACTGGGGATGCTGGCTCTCTTCAAATTTCTACAAAAATGCCTTGTCCTGGATCAACTCTTTATTGAAGAACTCGACGGTGAGATGCTCGACTTTCTTGCTCGTAATCCACTGCCATTCGTTCGGTGTCTTCATGTTCGACCAACGTGGGGGTGTGATAAGGCATACGAAGTGCCTCGACTCATCAAAGCGATGCCTCAGCTCGACCGCTTCGTGTTGGACCTCTCGAGTTACGCCTCGCTGAGCGAGTTCTCGCCAATTTTTGACGATCCAGCCATTCGCGAACTTCAAACCGTGGCCATATTCGGCGATGGCGAGAGAGAAGTGGACGTCACTCAAATGAAATGGCGAAATTTCATCTCGACTTCATTCGAAGCTCCAACTGTAACAATTGAGGAAATCAAGCAAATCGTTGAAGAGTGGAAGGACGAGAAACGAGAAATTGAGTTTTGGGATTTTATCGTCAACGTCGACCCGTTAACTGTTGAAGAAGTAGCCGAACTAATTGGTGCCATCGGTGAAATGACGAACGATGAGAATTGGGAAAACTGGAAAGGAGTCGTGAAGAGCAAGATGGGCAAGGTGTTGAAGGTGAGGATACGCGACACGTCCGACGGCGATCAAGTGGCAATTGAATTGTGGACTCTTGTGGACTGGAAAAAATCTTGGCTGAATTTTATAATGGCTAAAGATAAATCGATTGTAAGAATGGGCAATTGTAAAGCTAGCTTTGTAGACACTTGCCGACTTCTCTGGGAAGAGCTTGAAGTTTGCTGGATTTTCACGACGTGAATAAATGAGAAACTGTTTGTTTTGTTGGTTTCGCGTTTCGCCCATCAAATGTAGAGAAACAACTCGTACTGCACGTCGACAAAAAGTGAGAGATCTCAGTCGCAACAACGGCAAAACAATGAAGTCATCTCTGTAGTTTTGGAGAGCGTCGATTTTAATCGGATCCTCTCTCCAGTTTATAACTCAAGAAAGGGAGAAGCACTCGACAAATGCGAAAAATTCATGAGAGAGATCCCCCTTCAGACTCATTTCCTGGACGCAACGGTATGTTAAAGGACGCCGATTAAATCAACAGCAACAAATATTTTGAAGACGTGCCATTTCTGCTATTCAACACTGTGTAACGAAGACGAAAACAATTTATTTACTCGTTCAAGGCCAAGAAGATTTTGCCGATGTGTCGGTCGTGATAGAATCCGCCGAGTGCGAGTTCGCGGCGTCCGTGGCGGTAGTCGTCCTGACCGAACGGCCAGTCGAAGCCGTCGGCTATCTCGCTCCAAACATCCATAAGGTTTTGAGCGTCGGGAAAATAGAGGGCGAAGGAGCTAAAGAGATTTAGATTTTGATGAAATATTCAGCTATTTTTGTTTCAGAAAGACAAAACAAAGGTAGGCGTACTCGATGATCCTTGTCTTGTTGAAGAAAAACTCTTTGAGCGCTCGATTGATTCCGGTGGGGGTCACTTTGCAATTTATAGATAGTCGTCTCACATGAGGCAGCGCAGCCATAACTTCATCATTGAAATCTGTTTCGATATCCTAGAATAGACCAGAGCCTTTTATGTTTTATCACTTCTAACGCACATAAGAGAGCGAAAAGTCGACGATCGATGAAAAGGCAATTGGCCTGAAGAAGTTGAAGTCGAAACGACCGTAGAAGGCGATAGTGTCATCAGATCGAAACAATTTGTGTTCAGTGAAAACTAAGTCAAAAATAAGAACCGGAAGTCTTCGATGAAGGTGTTCTCGAAGAGACGACGCAGCGTGGTTGTCGACATCATGCGATTGCCTTCTTTGTTGATCTCGACTTCCTTCAACTCGCTGCATCCACGGAGACCCTGAACATTTTCAATATTAGCCCAGTTTCAATCTTTGAATGACTTGTGTTAAATGCAAAAAAACGAATTCAATGCAAAAAAAAACGAATGAAGCGGACCTCGACCATGGCGCTCCCCATTCCGTCGCAAACTCCCCCGCCGATCACCATCTCGATGTTTTCGTCTCGTCTAATCTGTGAAAGTCACCCATTTTCAAATTCCTTCTCACGAACTTTGTGGAGGACGTTCTTGAGAACGTATCGCTGGAAGCAGGGGTCGAAGTAGGTCGCCTAAAACATTCGCCCTTCAAGGAACCATCTCTTATACAGTACCTCTTTGGGCTCGACCTCGCCAAATCCCACGTAGCGTACGGCAAAGCTGAAGTGTCGATGACGACTGGCGCCTCGCGATTCAAGCATGTATCCGAGGCCGTCATTGCCCACAAAATCCTGCAAGATTTAAACTTTGCATTATCGTGATGCTATAAACATTCTAAAAAAACACTTCTTTTCCTAGAAACGTACCGGGTGGAATTTGTAGCTGACGATATTGAAGACGAAGAATCGGCGCCGTCTTCGGTTTCGTAGAGAGTCGAGATTGATGCCAGAAGCATCATCGTGCCAATTCACATCGACGTGATCGTTTTCTCTTCAAGTTTTATCGGTTTCGGTTTCTTCGTCCACTCTCACCGAGGCAGCAGCTGTGCGTAATCGCGGACGAAGCGCTGGCCGGCGCGCGAGACGAGCTCGAAGCGGCGGACGTCGGCGGCCTCCAGATAACGCTGGAAGACGAGCATTAGCACGCCTCCGATGAGCGGATGAAGGAGGTGGAGCGGGCCTGCAACAACGCAAGGTAAACTTCACTACCGACATCCTTTTCTTTCTTCACCGCCGTCTATGAGCTCATTTTCGGTGACAATGGTGCAGATTTTGAATAAACCAAAAATTATCGCATTCAAAAACGTCGCTGAATATTTGCTCGTCGAAAAATGTACTAGGGATAACCTTTTCAGCTAGATCTATCGTGCCTGATTCAGCCTTGAACGCCAATTTGTTCCCCCAGCTAAAAAAATATTATACAACAGATTCACAATTCTAAGCGCAACAGTGCGCACATATATTTTTAACAAAAGCGAGTTTTTATTGAATAATTCACTTTTAGCTAACAAACCTTTGTTTGTTACAATGCAAAAATGAGACTGACATAATGCAAGCAGCAATTTAGAGAAAAATGCTCACATCTGCAGACGGCCGCACAAAAACCTGAAAGGATGCTATGTAATTCAATCTCTACTGCAAGGAGATACCTCCCTGTGTTGTATAGCAAAAGCTGAACGAAAACTTCCGAATTTGTCGCCAATCAACAGCGCTTTATTCGAACAACTGCAGAGAAAGCGTGTGCACAGATGGACACAAATTTTGTTCCAGCAACTTTCTAGTCCACCTCGTTTCATTGTTTCCGTTTTTCTCTTCTTATCGCGCCAAGTGAACTCACCGCGCCGTTGCTGGACGTCTGTCACCGTGCTTTCTCCTCTCTTCACCTCCAAAAAAGGCGATTGCTTCATTTTTTTGCCTACGTGGCTTAAGCTATTGTATGTTCACCGGGAAAGCCCGGCCCTCAAATTGGATCAATACTTCACACAATTCAAGCAAATACATGAAAACGTTTCAGCAGATCGCGTCTTGAACCATGTTGAATAAACGGCTTCGTAGAGCCTGCGCGAAGCTCATTTGAACTTTCTAAGCCATCACTCGGGAGTAGCACAGTTGGTCAAACATTTATGGCTCTTAAAGATACAGTTCGCAGGCAATATCATTCGGTCCCGAGCAATCATCTGACACCCAGAGACCAGTGCGCTTGTCCATCTTGACACAGCCTTCGTTGGCAAAAGGTTCTCCTGTCGCCCAGTTCGTGTACGACACTGTCTTTAATAAGACGATGAGAGCATGCTTTATAAGACCTGTCCATCGACCCACACCCAAGCATTGTTGCTCCAATAAAGTCCAATCCAGATGTAGCCCGTACTTTGATCGAGTCCTAAAAGACTTGTTTAGACTATCAGCAGCAAGAAACCTACTATTGAATTCGGTGTTCTCGAAGCCGTTACGAATACCGACAAGCGAAGCTTTGGAGTTTAAAGCAAGGCATTTAGTAAGCGTAACGCCCCACGGGTCCTGTGAGTGAGCATACGAAGTAGACTTTTGGCTCACCGGTGAGGCGCCTTCCGTCCGATAACACTTACTAGCAACGGACGCGGAGGAAACCCAACCGTTGGGACAAGCACTGGGTGGGGCAGTGGCGAACGACGTTTGGATTGATGTGAGTGACGTGGAAGACCGAGAAGTTAAAATGGATTCACTCCACGATGTGCTTGTCATCGTGCTATTTGTGAAACAGCAGAGCTCCGTTAGATTCATCACATCGGATCGACACGTTTCTAGCGGAATAGCGAGTGCATTGCAAACATCAACATCCAAGCAAAGCCACTGCTCCAACCACGGGTGTGCAGAGTAGGCACAGGCGCCGGCGCAAGGCCGCGTTTCGCCCATGAAAAGTTTGCGAGGGCACATAGTGCATAAGAGTCCCTCCAGACACATCAAATCATTATTGTTTGTTGACGGGTTCGGTGTTGGGACAACACCACCAGGGGCCATAAGTTCGGGTGAGAAATTACACAAATTATTAGCGCAACAGCAACCTGGTACCCTTTAAAATCTGTCGGTCGGTGTTGCGTTCACCTACGTGAGACTTGTGCTGCTCCATCGGCAAGCAGCAGCCGTAGAGGGATGCCAATAGGCGAAACAAATCTCCATGTTCAGGCACTGATAGTATTGGGTGTATTCATGGCCATAAGAGAACGCTGCACAGAGTTCATCAGGTTGACAAAGCTCAATACTCCCCTGAAATCGAATCGGGGTTAAGTATGAACTTTTATAGAGAGAAACGTACGAAAAAGTCGCCATTGTAACTATATCCAGAATAGCATGAAATGTTGCCAGTCAGGACAGGATACGGTACCGTCAGCGAATTGCAAAGGTCGCCGGTGCAGAAGCAGCTTGACAGTCCACCAGCGGTGACGCAAGAGTTGTCGCTTGTTGCTCCGAGCAGAATTCTCACATCACGCGGCACGCATCCATAGATCTGAGTTCGAGGGTTGTTGATCACGGTATACGTGACACACAACCCGTCACACACGTCTACACCGCCGCAGAGAAATGGATCATAGAGGCCGACCATGCCTTCATAGCATCGTCTATGAACATTAAGAAAAATATCACAGTGTGCGCGCTTACTGAATGCCTGGCGAGTCTTCAGTGGCCTCTGGAAAAGTTAGATCGTCGAAGCAAGCTAAGTCATTGTTGCATCCGTCGTGTGAGGAGCAAAACGTTTGGCAATAATTGTGGATGCAAGAATCGCATCCGATCCCACCATTAGCTTGATATTCGTTTGCAGCCACCTTTGGAAATTAAACTGAACGTTTGCCGTCATCTTACTCTTAGAGATGCACAAAAGAATACGTGGTACATGTCTACTTCACTCGCTTGAATGTCCACACATTGTGGGTCTTCTGCATTGCATTCAACCTATGTACTCCAGATAATGAGAAAAGATTCTATACCGTCACGACAGCGCTGAAGTTTTTCGAACGATTAATGACGCCAGTGGAGCATTTCAGGGGAGTGACAGAGCCCAGCGAGAATGTGAGGACGACTAGAACAAGAGCAGTGGAAAGATCCATCACGCGGTGAAAAGAAATGGCTACTGCCTTATCGCAGTGATGCAAACACGTGTACTGGGACGACGAGGGACACTTTGCTGGTCCAACAAGAGACGTATTGCCCTCACCGATCTTCTTCGGTTCAATGCAGTCTCTCACCGTCCGACATTGGAGACGAAAGAACTTCAACTCATTGTCAGTGGAGTTTGTCTGAAGATGGCTGGAAACTTCCAAAAATTTGAGCATGTCTGATTGTGGACTTGTCAGTCGTAGAAAAGAAACAGCCTTCCAGGCGAGTCCTCCGCATGCGTAGCGCTGGGAACAAGCTCGGTTGTCAAGATCGAGCATGAATGTGCTACTTTTGTGTAAGGAAAGTCAGTTTTCAAGTCTATTCCGAGCGAAACATCCACATCAGAGGTGTGCGTTTTACGATTTACGGCTTTATGGTTTTACGGATTTTACGGGTTTTTACAATACTTACGGTTTTTTACAAGGCAGTCGCGTTCATCCGAGAAAATAATTATTTATTAGAAAATCAGGGCCCCGAAAAACTGTAAAACATTTTTGGGCTCACAAAATGCGTGCTAGTTTCGTTTTGGTCGAGCGTGCCGCCTTCTTGCAGATCGCTTTTCGTTGCATCTGAAAATAATAAGATTTTTCAACCATTTCTTACAATGTCGCAAGCATATCATTCCATCTTCCAATCGGTCCTTCAGTGTCTTGAAGATACATTTGAACGCAACGCTCCTGAAATTATAGATACTACTTTCAAATGTTTGGAAATTGAAACAATAAAAATTTAAGAAAAATCGATTACCGTTTCCGGGTTGTCCGGCTGACCGGCAGCCCAGTAAGTGTAGTCGAACGAGGTCCCATCAAGCCACGCAAACCCGTTGTTCATATCAATTCGAACGAGACCAAGACAAGTCTCCTCGCAGTGCTGGGGGGTACAGCTGATGAGCGGACCAGGCAGCGCCAGGCCTGAATAGGTCCAAGTTTTCTGTATCAAGCACATGAATATCACTCAAGACGTATGAATTTTCAGCAAAGCTGTGGATAGAAGTGAGTTCGCCACCCAGTTGTTGACACTGAGTTGACGCTACCATGCAGTTTGTAACATTGTTAAGAGCCTGAGAAATGGCGCCTTTCTTGTTTTCCTACCTTATAGCAATATCCGTTGGTTGTGCTTCCCGACGGCGAGAAGAACTCCCAATCGGGATCGCAAGGAGTAGCTGTGTTTTGTGTCTAAACGAGGCATCAAAGAAATGAAGTACTTGGCGCTTCTGCATCAGTCAGGCAAACGAAAGAATACGCAGAGCTGCATTGAACTGCTTGCCAGTTGGCCGAGTCTCGCAGCATGATCACGCAGTCCATGTTTTCGTCAGCAACTGGCTCCCCTGAAAAGAGAAGTTGACTTTATTTTCCTTCACAAAGACTTTCAGACTCACCTGGTCCCCAGTGTGTGTAATTCATCGGCGATCCATCGGTCCAGCTAAAGGCTACTGGGTCCGTGAAACGATAGCCGCCTAGCCAAAAATTGCCGGTCAATATGATGCGTCCATTATCTGGGGAGAAATTGACTAAAGAGTAACGCCGAACGAACAACCTCCAATAAGCGTATTTTGAAAGCCGTTGGAGACGGAGGCGAGATGTCCGCCAATGTCTTTGCACGAATCTTCGGCGTACCCGAAAGAGACGGGTGCTTGAAAATAGTGAAGGCACTTCTTTCCTGAGGAGTCGATAATGCCTTGCTCGGAACAGGTAAAATCAGCACCGCCACATCGCAGCGCGGTACTAAATAACCGATTTTAATCATCAAAATCAATCACCTAGCAAGCAAGAAGGCTTTCCACATCGTGTGGCGATCGCCTAGTATAGACGCCCCATTCAAGTGAGTCTTATCAGCAGAAGGTCTCCGCTAATAGAGTGCTCATTGCAAGTTCTAATTGTTGATGAATTTTCGACGCACTTTGTCTTCTCCAGCAATTGAAAATGCGCGGGCCTTTGCCAATCAATCGCCTGCAAATCGATCTGCCGAAGTTTCTGAGTTGATCTTTCTTTCCCAGTTTGAAACCCGGTAGGTTAGTTTCAGTTTGGTCGGTCTCGATGTCGGTTTGCTTGCATATGCTAATGCATCTTGAAGTGTCGATCCCCCCTACCCCTCCAGTTTCACCCAGACGTACTTCGACATCACGCTCACAAGACCAGCACGACGGAAAGGGGCGACACCCCGCCGTCGCCATTTCTTATCAGTTTGGGAAGCCGGTTCATGCTATCAGGTTATTACGTCGCGAATCAATAGGAGTCAGAGGCACAGGGGGCCTGCTCCGCACTCTTTAGCCTGAAATTTTGAGTCGAAAGTAACATGCTTTTCAGCAATGCAGACACAAAACAATCACTGTTTTGCGCGAGATTGTGAATCGTCTCACTGAGAGTGTCGTCCTGCCCGTGATGACTCATTCAAGACCACGCGACCACTCAACAAGCTCGCAATAAACAAAAATATGTTTATAGCTGTTACCAAGTACTCCATACACGTTTTCCTTTCAAAGCATCTCATAATCACTTCCGTAGGTTTCGAAAGCAGTGTACATCATTTGGTTGATCCTGAAAATGGGCGGGTACGTGAAGATAAGCTCGTCGTTGTCTTCTCGAGACTGCTTCCCAGTACGTTCCATTGCTGAAATGCACCCTACTACTACTTCGGATTCATCTGTTTCATCAACACACGAAGCAAGTCTGAAGCAGAAACTCGGCAAGCTCATTGACGAACGGCAGAAACTTCGCTCGGGCCTGGTATGCATATTGTCTTTTTCTTTCTTCACTTTCAATATTAGGACGCCAGGCGATCGTCTGAAGAGCCGAGCGACGAAGTTATGGCCGACATGAGGAAAATGTTCACAGCACTCACTGAAATAGCGAACAAGATCCGTGACATGCATATGGACATCGTAGCGGTGAACCCCAAACATCCCGTGCCGGAGTTCTACAACACGAATCTGGGTCCACAAAGTGTGGACGAAACCCGAGAGGAACTGAAAGAAAGGCTTAGCAATGCGGAAAAGGAACAACAAGAACTTCAAGCGAAATTGGTAACTGTCTTTTTTATTTGCCTACCAGTTTCTCTTAGTTTGAGGCACAAGAAAATCTGAATGAAGATAACGACGCGGCCTATAACGCAATGCTGCAAATCGTTGGTAACTTGTCCGTCTTGTCACTGGAGGTTGACAGTGCACAACTTGAACTCGAAGACTTTGAAGGTTTGCGAAGCTAATTTAATAAGCTTTTAAACATTAAAGCATCCTTCTTTGCAACACAGACCTGAACTTTTAGAAATGCTGGCAACGAAGAACGACCGCAGTGAATACCATGATGCTCCTGATCAGCCACACACCTTAGATGCTGACTCTTCGCAATTAACAACGGCAAGCTCTTGCATTTCGTTCTCAATAACTGTTTTGAATTCAGCATTCGGAGGAATACGTTTCATGTGAGACGGGTGACGACGAAGGACGCTTGGTCACCGCCGACGTTCAACAAAACGTTGAGAAAAAGAGAGATTGCCCAGAGGAGCCTTCTGAAAAACTGACAACTACCTCAAAAAGAGAATCACGCGATCGAACAAATTCGGATAGTCACAATTATCCTAGCACCGAATCTGGATATCGCAGCTATGACCCACTCGAAGATTCTGATCCCAAATAACTAGGGTTCCGAATCGGTTCGAAAAAATCGGTTTTTCGGTTTTTCGGTTTACCGGTTTTGCCAACAAACCGGTTTATC
>JAQIXL010002105.1:0-14320 GCA_034700245.1 Poikilolaimus oxycercus | reverse complement strand
CGATGACTGCGGTGGGCGGCGCACCCGGCGGAGCCTCGACCATGACGGCCGTCGGAGGAGCCCCGCGTGGAGGTTCGGCTTGCAACAAGGAGCATCACCTTCTCAGCCTCGACGATGACTGCCGTGGGAGGCCCGGCGGGCGGATCGTCGACGATGACGGCTCTCGGCGGTGGCGGCGGAGCCTCGACCTGCGGCGGCGCCCCGGCTGCTCCCCTCGGCGGCGGCGGTGGAGGCGGCACGACGTCCGCCTACTTCGGACCCGGCACTGGTGGACAGCAATCGGCCTACTTCGGCGCCGGCGGTGGTGGCGGTGGCGGCGCCCCCCGCCCTGGCGGTGGAGCTCCTGCTGGTCTGTGATTGCCTTCAAGAAGAGCCCCTGCAGGTGGCATCCCCGGCCAGTCGGCGTACTTCTCGGTGTCGGGCGGCGCGGGAGCGGCTCCGGGCGCGCAGTCGGCCTACTTCGCCCCGAAGTAAAGAAGCCCGTCGAGCCCCCGTCCCCCTTCCCGTCGTCCACTACACACTCGCAGCCCCCAAAGATCAGAAATAAAGGCGAGGAGTGAAGATGGGTCTTCTTGTTACATTACATTAACAAGAGTTTTGTCTGCACCACGGTGTCCTCGGTGGAAAAGCAATTTGTTTGGTCTTTCACGACTTCTAGTAGTTCTCTTCGTTGTAGTTCACACCGAAGAGACTTTCCAATGCATAATCTTGACACATTGCATCATCAAGAGTTTCCTCTTGCATCTTCTCTTTGATCGAGGAACAATTTGTTGAGTCTTCCACGTCCTCTTGAAGCTCTCTTCATCGGAAAGCAGTTTCGCATTCTCTTTTCTTTATCAACAACAATTATTGTAGAAGCAGAATGACTACTTAGGGCAATCCCGTCGAAATACGCCGACTGTCAAGTTGGACCGTTGAGGATCTCAAAGTTATTACGGTAAAGCCGTGTAACCATGAAATGCTTACCAGATGCACAGTAGTTGTCTTCGCCGTTGAAGGTGCGAAAAAGAAAAAAAAGGAAAAAAGGGGTGTTATCCTGAGAGGCACAGAAGGTTGTCGTCGTTGTTGAGGAAGTGGAACTAGTCGTAGTTGTTGAGGTTGAAGTCGAACTTATGGTGGATATTCAAGTGTGTCGCGGCGGTATTAGTGGTCGTGGGTGTAGTCGTCGCTGGCGGTAGACTAGAAGTCGTCGTCGGTCTTTGAGACTCGTGTCTTTGAGGCTAACGACAAGGTGAATCAGCCCTATCGGGCCTCGGGAACGAATATTGACGTAAGGCGCCTAGAAATAGGCAAGCGATTCATGGCGGCTGTAGAGTGAAATGGCTCCGCAAAGGAGCCTCTCCTTTCTTTCCCTCTCCTCTCCCTTCCCCCTCCCCTACTAACAATAAGTCTTTCAACCAACTGAACTAAGCCGAGTTAGCTCTTCCGTGAGGCAGATAGTCGTCTCGAAGGGAACAGTCGGACAGAGCTCAATAAGCAAAGTTAGGATGAGAAAACATCGAGCAACCCTCTCATCACCAATCTACTAGCCAAAAAGAAACAACTTCAGTTGGTCTATCTCAAATAAATGTTTTTTGTTGCAAACACAAGCTTCGATGTGACACAGTTTATTCGAAAGGGAATCAAGTGCGGGAGGACTTGTTGCTGGAGGACTTCTTAGGAGCGGCGAGCTTCAAGGCGCGATCGAAGAGGAGGGCGAACGTCTCCTTCTCGAAGTCGCACTCCGCCTCCAAGTCGTGGATCTCTTCCAGCGTCTTCTTGTCGGCCGCGTCGACAATCGTGAGCTGCAACGGACATTTTCAACCTTTGAAGATGTTGAACCATGAAAGTCGTGAGGTTGTATTTGTCAGCGATGATGATCTTGTCATCGTCGTCGTAGCCGCCGCCGCCGGCCAGAAACCAGTCCTCGCACTGTTTCGTGGCCATCTTCACTTCGAATCGTTCCGCCATCTCGAGCAGCTCCACCACATTGTTTTCTAAAATTTTAGTCTTGTTTGGAGTTCGAACGAACCGGTGATGATGTGCGGTTCGCCGTGGAGGAGACAGAGGAGGCCGACGAAGACCTTCAGATTCACGTTGTCCAAGGGGACTTCCTGAGAAAAACAGAAGTGACTGTGATTGTGGAAGAGACCTCCTGCTTGGTCTCCTTGAGATCGCCGAAGAAGAGAGTCTTGAAGTAGGGGGAGTGGAAGGCGAGGAGGTACTTGGAGACGTGGAGGCGCGTCTCCTCTACAACGAGCACCGCGTCGGCGCCCACCTTCGGCTGCGTGAAATCGCTTGTCACGAGTTTGCTGAAATGTTTTGTTTCTGTTTTGGAAAATCTTGTTTCACTAGACGCCGTAGATCTTGTCGACGGTGATCTCCATCTCGACGGTGATGCTGTCGTTGGTCACATAGCCCTTCTCGAACATGCGCTTCAAATCGAAGACCCGTGCACCATCGGTGTACGATTCTTTACTTTCATTCAGGTTGAACGACTGCACACTGTCGTTTTCTTATGGAAACAAACCTCCGAGAACCCGTCAAGGGGCTCGCCGCCTGCAGGGTGTATAAGGCTGAAGTAGCAATGCGCCCGAGCGCGCCATTTCTTGCTGTCTCTGTGAAGACGTTTCTTTGGCTTCACCAATAACTTCTACCCTGTCACGCTGATAGACGCCAGCAGGTAGTCGATGTCCTTCTCGTTGGCCCTCCGACCAAAGCAGACTTCCCAGGAGAGGCCGGCGACCTCGAACTCGTAGTCCTCGGAAAACTTTCGAAAATTTCGGGGATTCGTGAGTTCCTCGATGTTGGGTACCACGATCAGCTCCGTCTTTGACACTAATCAGAGATTGGAAGGAGGAAGAACTGCTGTACCCGAATTGGGAGGGGCGCCCCCAGACTCCGACTCGGCAGATTCTTCGGCCATCGCGCACGACGACCTAAAGGACCGGAAATGAGTGAGCGAGGAAGTCTCAATTCGTATTTCAGAATGTTTTGTAGTGATGAAAATGAACCACATTTCATTTTCAATTTAAGCATGCAAATCTTTCTGTGGTTGGCAGTGAGGCGGTCACTAAGATTTCGCCAAAAGTGGGCTTTTTGCAGCAAGGAACTGATTGTGAGAAGGTTATGAAGAGCTAGTCGAGTTGATTCAAGTTTTTAATTCTTCCAATTCTTGGTCTTCACCGGACGTGTTCATAAATCATAAAAACGGTCGATTGTCTCTCCCGAGTGAAAGAAATGTTTTGCCAAAAACTCTAGGGTTGGAAAATCGAGCTTTTATTGGCAGCCGGAATGTTCAGGAGAGTTGAAAGGCTAAATATTGTCTTTGTCGGCTTTTTGTGTGGAAGGTGCACCACAGTTCATAGTCCTTGAAACTAGCGCGGCTTCGGTTACAAAAAAAATACTCTCTAGAAAGTTCCAGCTGTTAATAAAAGCCCGATTTCCCCAATCTTAAAAAAACACCAATCAATTCGTCTCGTCAAGATAAAACAAATGGTATCTCAAGTTCGAGGATCCTCTGTAGATCCCCCTGACTTGGCTGGGTCCCACTCTCTCTGTCCCTTTACTGGGGGGTCGCAGGGAGCAGCTGGCCTGGCCGTCTCCCGCAAGCTCAAGTGGAGAGGAGCAGAGCTGTCCGGCACAAGCCTAACAGGTAGAAGGCAAATCGGGAATCAAACGCAGTCTAACAGTTCTAGCCGTATTCGTAGTCGTTTAAAGCCGGGTTCGCTGTCGTACGGCTGCCCTCGGAGAAATTATTTTTGAGAGTTTAGCTACGAAATACTCCAAAGTATCAAAAAAAATTTAACCCGTTAGCCGTTAATAAATAGACAACTGCCTCGTTTGATGACATACGTTTTGCTCTGAGCTCTATCGTTAGAAAACACAACAAGGCCCTTGAACGCCATCCTTGGCGACATCGCGATGCGATAGTGCCCCGTTAGGAAGGCAACTAAGAGTGTTTTTGGCGTGCAGGCTAGACGTGGCCAATGGGGTGGCACTACACGCCGGCAGTTAGGCCAACGCTGGTGGCCAAGCGGCCAAGGACAAACGCGGTGGTGGAGGAGGCGGCCGCAGCGGTGCGAGGAGGAAACTCACCTCCGCTGAGAAGCTGTCGAACTGCCGGAGACGTCGAAGACGAGCGAAGACTGGATCACCCGAGCAGTTTTCACCGAATTTATGCACCTCTCACAGACATGCGAGACATCTGAAGAAATTCTGAATGCATGCAGAGAGAGTTGATTCTAATTGTAAGACCCACGGGAGCCGTCATTCTCAATCTCGATAACACGCAGAGACTCGCAAGATGACTAGGACATGAAGCTTTCAAACACCGAAGAAGAAGTGAGAAAAGCGTTTGAGTTTTCTTCTTCGATATTCCTGGCGCTGTGAGGTTGCATGCTTGCTACGCTGATCGTTCAACGACTCTTTCAGAATTTATGGTCATTTGCTACGGTCCAAATTGTCTCACATCAAAATTGTGCCAACTAATAGTTTCCAAGTTCGACCATTCGTCTTCTGAACCTTTACCGCGCTAGTCATTGTCATGGTGGCAGTTGGCGGATGAGCAGTGCGATCAATTCGACTTTGATTTCACTTGACCGTTAATTGAAAAACTTTTCTTTATTTTCCGTTGGTGAGGAAGCGTGTTTACTTTGACGTGAAATTCCCTAGAGAGAAGCTACAAGGAAGCAGTTCTAGCACAGCACAACCTATTACAATCATTGCAATTGCAGAGAAAAAAACTGAGAAAGGAGTTATTGGTTTTGAGTGGAATGTGTCCTCAGTGCTTGAGTTTCTCCTCGAAGAGCGCCGTCATGGCGGCCCACGACCTGGTGTCGGCTTCCTTGTTGTAGCCGACGCCCGGCATGCCGAACGTGTCAGCAACTGCAAGGTTTTATAAGTTTTTTTTGTTTTTGCTTATTGTTCGTTTTCGTATTCTCCAACTCAGAAAAAGTCTCACTCTTCTCCGTGAAGGAGTGCTTGGCATGAGCATAAGTGGTGAAGGACCAGTCGACGCCTCGCTTGCGCATCTCCTCTTGGAAGTCTGCCACCTGAGCGTTGATATGCACGTCTTCATCGCCGTGGTGAATCTGAAGGCACCGTTTTCTGGTTAGTTTTCTGACTGATTCGAATTGAGACATCAAAGGACACACCTGCACTGTCGCTTCGAACTTGTCCAGTGGAGCATCGGGCAACGCCAAGAGAGTGCCGTGGAAGGAGACGCCTGCCTTGATGCCAAAGTTTTGGCGAGCCGCGTCCAGTACGCAGAGACCGCCGAAGCAATAGCCTATGGCTCCAATCTGAAGACTTTCTTATGCTTCCGCTTTACAGACTTTCTTGGTGTCGACGAAGGAGAAGTCGCGCAGCTTCTCGATGCTCTTCTTGATACGATCTCCGAGAAGACCGTTGCGCTTCTGAAACAGAAATAGAATTTTTTGTGAAATGAGGACACTCATTGTCAGAAAAGACTACAACACATCATAGGCTTTTGGATACAGGACGTAACTGGTTTCCTGTTTTATGATTTGTGTCGAATACGAAAAATTTCTTTGCTTTGTGTTTTGTGCCTTGAGACCCAATTGCATGCCAGTCCCACTCTGGACGAAAGAAAGCTTTTGCTCACCTCACGAACTTCACCGATGAGCACACGGCCTTCATCGAAGGTCTTGCCGCGCCTGCCCTTGCCGTAGAGGTCAGCAGAGAAGGCGATATAGCCCAGCTGTAATGTAGAATTATCCAGCAAGAATCCCCACCTTGGCTAGTTCGTGGGCTCGCCCGATCTCGAATTCTGTCTCTCCCAGGAAAGCGTGGAAAACCACGACAGCGGGCAGCTTCGCGTTACCCTTATCAGCTCCTCTGAAAATCACTCGGTTAGCTATTTTGGAAAAACACAACTTTCAACAATCCACAATTAAATTTACGTGGGATAGACGAGGGTGCCCTCAAAGACGGTGCCCGCAGAATCCTTGTATTCGACCTTCTTCTCGACCACCATCTTCTCGACACAGCCGCTACAAGCACTGAAAGATCTGAACATTAACGAGGTGGAAGAGAGACCACGCGGACCGAAACGTCAAGGGGGAGGGGGACTGCTTCTCCACGGGCAACCACGACCTCATTTTGTACCAACGGACACAATTTTCGTAGTCGAGTCAAGCGAGGGAGAAGTGGGAGGGAAAGGGAGCGGGCACGAAAAATGTGCCCGGCGAGTAAATAAAGCTTGAGGGTGCAGCGAGATCGAGTCGTGCTTTATCGCAATGACGAAAGACCTTTCCGGGGAAGAAGTCGGATAACGAGAAATTAGCACTTTCATGTTGAGAATGGAGTAGAGGAAAAGGTGAAAGAAAGAAGAAGGAGCGGCGATGTTTGGTGCAGCCGGCCAGGGCAGAGTGAATTGTTGACAACCCGGCCCGTTCCCGCTCTCCCTCTTTCCCCTCTCTTCAACCACGCTCAATTGATAGGAAGGAACACAAACCAGAGTGGCACGAGGTCACAATCATCGCGAGCAACTTTTGAAACATTGTTTATTTGTTTTGTTTACGTGTTACAAATGTAAACAAATTGTTTATCGTCAAACGATTGACTCCCGTGGAGAAGTGAATGAATGCAATGGAAAGGCAGTGCATGAACTCAAAAAGGGTCGAGATTTAACAGTTAATAATTGTACAAAGAATTATTAAGAGATCATAATTTGAAAAGGGAAGAAGAAAAGAAAGACTAGAAGGGCAGGGAAAAATAAATGAACTTGGAATTTCAACTAGAGGGAACAGCAGTGTTTAGGAGATTAGAGCTAGCTTTGAGGAGTTTCTGCTTGAGAAACTCTTTCTGGAGACGCTTGATGGTGATGAGATCTTGACGCTTCTGTTGTCGGCCACGTCCTTCGAGTGCTGATTCATGCCATTGAGTGAGAGGTTTGAGAAGCTTCTTGACAGCGCGGAGCAAGTAGGCGCTTACTCTTCTCTTGTTGCAATTCGCTTCTGAAAAAATTCTCATTGGAAAGACTTTTGAAAAGCTGTCTCACAGAAAGAAAGAAATCCTTATAGCTTACCACAGAGTTTCTGCAGAAGTTCTCGAGCGCCGAGCAAGTTGCAGCGCTCAAACGAGGGATAGCGATTGGTCTCAGCGGTGTCAATCGCAATCTCCAGCTCATTCACTCTGTCACGAATTTGAGAAAGGGATAAGGGAAGACTCACTTCAATTGAATCTCGATGCAGAGTGAATGCAGGAAGTTGCCACCGAAGACGAGCGTGTCGACGGGCGTGTAGACGGCGTGGATCCAACCACCGGGCATGAGCAGAGTCTCGCCTTCGTTGATTTCTATCTGGAATCAGCCATTTCTTGAAAGAAGGGAAATCGGCTTACTCGATAGACTTTGTCGAGAAGACCTTCCATGGAGACTTCAAATCGCTCCTTCAAGAGATGATGTTCCTTGAAGGCCTTGAGGTTCTTCTCATTGCCCTCGGCCAGGTAGAAGATCTTCTTGCCCTGAAAATTGTGTTCCTATTGGCACTGTATGATGGCTGTTCCCCATTTTGAAAGGTTTAGTTGTCTAAAGAAAGATGAGCATTGGTATCACTGACTCGCGTGCCCCGTGGTCTGTATCCGATTTAGGTCGCAACTATCTGCTTCCAAAAATTCTTTCCCTCCATTTGAAAATGGTGAATCCCGGATTCTGTTTTAAATTTCTTCACAGACAACACGAAAGCGCTACCTTGACAACGTGGTACCAGACGGAGGAGCCGCCGAAATCGATATGGAAGTCGGTGTAGGAATCGGCCATTGCTCCGAGACAGAAGCAGGAGACTCGAGGCTTCTCGTCCTTCAGAGAATCGTTCCAGTGATTCGCCACCCAACTCAGCTGTCGGACCAATTCCGGTGGATGAACTTCGTCGTGCAACCTAAAGTTGTGTACTGTAGCCAGATGATAAAAGACGAACAAGGTCTCCTCGGTTGCGAGAGAGAGAAAGTTGTAAGTCCGTGATCGAGGCTGTGGCTGACTGTACAGCTCGGCGAGTCTTCCGAGCGACATCTCGAAGGGCTTCTGGATGCTGACGTCAAAAACGTCGATGAACTTGTTGACGCCTGAAACTGTTTTGACGAAAACACTATCACGAACCAACAGCGTTGGCGAGTCTCTCGATACTGGTGATGTCTGAAGGAACTTCCAAGCCGAGGCCTTCTTTGTGCTTCACGTGAATGACCTAGGAGAAGTCTTCTGAATCCATGGGACTCACCTTGGTCCAAGAATTGGAGAGGTCGAAGTTGTTCATGAGATCCTTGCCCGAGTCGCAGAGCATGAAGAGATCATCCGGTCTGAAGAATTTAGAACTCTAACTAGGCAAATCACTCACAATGCTGAAGTCTTTGCTTCTTGAGTGAGAGCCGCTTCTCGTGCTCTCAAGTCCTGGATGAATTTCCTTGACCCGATTTGAGTTGGTCGATGAGCTTCCTTGTCTTTGGGATCCAGTGCGAAGCGATGTTCAAACTTCTGCTCTTTGACTAAATTTCTTTTATTGGCTCCTTTTTATTTACTTACGTCCATATCCAGCAATTTCTGGGTGGTCAGGGCAGATATAAGTGAAAGGTCGTATCCAGATTCTTTCATACTCTTCGATGTTAAGACAGCTACAGTACAGTAAACAGTACGTAACGAAAAAATAAACAACCTGCAATGAAAGCATTTGTCGCAGAAACTGCACTCAATCACTCGAAGATCCCTCGGCTTGTCGGTTTTGGCAAAGAACTTGCAGCCAGTCGGTGAAATGACGCGGTCACTAAATCATCCAAGTGTTGTAGAACGAAAAACTCTCACGGCTTTCGAACGTCTTCGTCGCAGATGGCGCAGCCCTAAAAATATTCATTGTTATTGTTGTTTATTTTTGTATTCAATTGTTGTAAGCAAAACAATTGTAGGCGCCAATTTTGGCGAGTGAAATGCCGTAAAGGACACTTTTGTGTGATTCATGCGCTGACAAAGTTGCAAGGAAGGGGGAGAAGGACACACTGCTCTGCTAGTCTACGCGCCCGACGGCTGCCCTCTCCACTGGCTGTGCTCTCTCGGGGCATTTATCAACACTCCCGTCCCCCGTCCAGTCTCTTGTCACGACGGAAAGTCAAGGACTCGCACACCTCTAACCACAAGATTCTAATCGCTAAAACCGCGCCCAGCTGCAAAACTTCAAAAAAAATACGAACTCACCGTCTCCTCCTTGATTTTCTTCTTGCCACGACGCACCTTCACCATGTCGGGTTGCGAGGAGAAAGAGGCCCACCACCTGAAGAGAAGAAGATTTTGGACAAATGGGCAAGGTCGATGGGGAGAAGGAAGAGTCACAAGGGTTTGGAGAAGAAAGACAGTGGAATTGGATGGTAGAGCCGGAGCAGGGCAGAGGGAGGAAGGGGAAAGGGTGGCGTTTATTGGGGGACTTCCACGCGCTCTGCACCCCTGCACGGGGCTAGAGGGTCTCTCTGCCAAGCAGAGAGAGGAGAGAAAAGAGACAACGCAGAGACGACGAGAGCAAAAGAGACGCGTTGCTGTTGAGGCGAGCCCCCGGCAGAACGTGGCAAGTCGGCCAGCCGGAATGAGTTTCACTTTAGAGCTCATGTTGTCGTGAATGATAAATACACCGAGGGAAATTGACCCTAAGAAAGTGACTGGAGAGGTTAGAAGAGTGAGTGGGACAGGGGAGAAAAGGGGAATGCTCCTTCTCTGCCTATGAGAGAAAGAAGAGAAAGGGAGAGTGTGAGGCTGTCGCGAAGAAGGATTCGCCTATTTGATCATGGCAAAAACCAAGACCGACCCATTCAGAGAAAGGGAAAAACCAGGGAGAGAAAACCTTTCAATCGTTTTTGCACCGCGTCGGCGTTGCTCGGGCAAAAAGCCTCAGAATCAGCACGCAAGACACGCAAGAGGGGGCATTCTGACAAATCGTCTTCCTTGCGAACATTACGATATCGATTTATTGTCTCAAGGATGTTGTTCCTGAGCAAGAAACATCTAGCTGTTGAACTTCTCGTCGAAGAGGGCGCGCATCGAGGCCCAAGCACGGCGAGTGGCCGTCTCACTGTAAGCCAGACCGGGAATACTGACAGCCGAGGCATCTGGAAAGTACGGTAACTTCTTCATTTCGAGATCCAAACCGGGATCTGTGAAGGAGTGTTCGACCCCTCCATAGTTGATGAATACCCAGTCAACGCCGCGTTCCCGCATCTCCGCTTGGAAATCGGCCACTTGAGGATTGATGTGCGGGTCGGCGTCGCCGTGATGAACCTGTTTCATTCGACTCTTTTCCCAAGCGCCAAACCTGGATTGTGGCTTTGAAGTGCGACTTGTCGACGTTCTCGAGAACCTTGAGAGTGCCGTGGAAAGAGACGGCGGCCGCGATGCCAAAGCCCCAACGCGCAGCATCAATTGCCACCAGGCCGCCAAAGCAAAACCCGATGGCGGCAATCTGAAAGAGAGGAAGTTTTTAGGATTATCAACCTAACACGTTGCAACAGATGCAGGACAGACCTCGGAGGAAGACAAAAGAAAACCGACCTTCTCAGCGTCGACGAACTTCTGCTCGGCAATTGTGTCAATGCTCGCTTTGATTCGAGCTCGAAGAGTGCTGTTTCGGTTCTGAAGTTTTCATTTCAGAGAGCCATGGATGTACAGACCTCAAGAGCCTTGGTCATGAGGGCGAAGCCTTCCTCTTTTTTCTGCGTGCGCACGCCTTTGCCATAGACATCAGCGGCAAACGCCACATAGCCCGACTACAGAGCTTCATGTCAGAAAACAAAACGTCCTCGTCCACCTGTGCCAACTCGCGAGCTTTTCCGATTTCGAAGGGCAGACAACCGCGGAAAGCGTGGAAGACCAAAACACCTGGCAGCTTTTTAGAGCTGTTTTCGGCGTCTCTAAAAGAGAATCGTCTTTGAAAAGAAATAAGGATGCACCTGGGAAAGCAGAGAACGCCCTCAAGGATCGTTCCCTCGGCGTCCTTGTACTCGATGATGCGCTCAACCACTGGCATTGTGTGAGGTGGAAAGAAGTGCTGAAAGGAAATATTTGTCGAGCCTATAAGGACGTCTCATTCCGTGGTTTGTGGTAGGAAAAGAAGCGAAAAGACTGGAGTTTAAGGCGAAGGCATCGAACAAATTGGCGTTGTCATCATTGTGAAACAAGCTTTGATGAACTGTGGACTAATAAGTGCCGGTTTGTCTTTCAAAACGCAATGCGAACAATAAAGGAAGGCCAAAATTCAAGCTTTTGAAGAAGCAAGAGAGACAAAATGCAACATAGAGAACAGCAGAACTGGAAGTGTTCGGCAATATTTTGGCGAGCCACTGCTATCTTGCGAGAGAAGAAGAGAGGCGGTTTGATCGATGCGAGTGGGTCAGTGAATTTTGTAGTCTCGGAGAGTACGTTGCGCGTTGCAAGACGAACTGAAAACAGAAAATGTCTTGTAGGCGAACTGACAGAAGACAAAGCGTGGTCATGGTAGAGACATTATCGGAGCTCGAGCAACAGACTTGTTGACCGTTCCAAGAACTCTTTCCTCAAACGATTTCGTCTGAAAGTGCCTAAAATTCTTTCCTCAAAAATTGCTTCAAATGACGAAAAACATGCATTTTCTCTCAAAAGTGGTTCCATTTGAAAAGGAGGCGGTTTCCTGATTGAACATGAGCCTTCAAAAGATCTCTTCCCCCCTTGTCATCGCACTACGGTTCAACATGTGCGCCCTGTTCATCCTCCTTCTGGTTCTCAGCCACGTTCTTCAGACGGAGGCCGCTTGCAATGTCAGTCCTAATCAACCGGCCTTCCTCAGTCACATCGGTTTGAGAGTTAAGAAATGAAACGTTTCTAGATTGCCAGATGAAGTGTGGATGTGAAACAAAAACCCTCGAAAAGCTCCTTTTAAAGAGGGGCAACTGGAGTTGCACGCCGAAGAACGTCGGCGATTTTCACTTCTTTGCTTGTGAATGCTGTTGAAAGTGTTGAAGTGAAGGCAAATGCTTGAAGTCCCACTTTGTGTATCCTCTTTTTGGTCATTTCTACGAGATGTTCGCTCGTTGGCTGGTTCTCCTCCAGCTGCTCGTCTGGGTCCTCGCCCTCCCAGGCTGTGAGCCTTCTCTTGAGAGACTCATCTCTCCTTTCAAGGCGTGGAGGAGTTGAAGGAGCGCGGCACGGAGGCGCAGGACCATCGACGCTTGAGGACCTTCAGTTTGATGCTGGCCGACGGCGTCGCCGCCCTCTTCGCCGGCATCGCCATCGGCGCTGCCGTTATCATCATCCGCTGGTTTTAATCCTCGTCCCCCTTCCCACTTCTCTCCTCCCTGTAATAAAGGTTCCTGAACAACTTGTGATGGAGGAGACGATTGACTCTGAAAGGAAACTGAACTTGCAAAATAGCGAATGTGTTGGTTGTTTGATGGCAAAGAGTTGCTGCTGGTGAAAAAAAGAAGTAGCATATTCATCGAATGCAATCAAATCGATTGCCGACGTACATAAGCTTGGGGACCCTCTAGCTAATGGGAATGGGGTCAGGACGGTGTAGCGGAGACTCTTTACTCAAGGGGACCCTGTCACCCGGGACGGTGTTCGCCCAAGGCCCGTTCGGCCTTTTCCTCGCCCCGTTACCTAACCCCTGGCCTGTGGACTCTAGTCTTTTCTAAACATCTTTATTGCACAAGGCAATTCAAGTAAAATGGAGCCGTGACCTGAGCCACCGCTCGTCAGCGATGCTCAAGCCCGGAGTCTCGATCGCCCCCCCCCCCTGCCAATCCCGACACGGGCGCAAGACTAGAGAGGGAGGCTTGACACCGCCGAGATGCAATTCTGTTGAAACTGCTGCACCGTTTTTAGAGGAAGCGAACGATAGCGGAAGGAATGTTGGCTTATACACGTGAGAGAAGTGAAAGCCAGTTCGTCTGCACATCTAATCCGTCTAAAAACTTTTGCCCTGACCGAAAAGTCTCTCCACTCGAGACAGTGGAGGAGACTTTTTCGGGGCTGTCAAACCCGAAAAACGCTTGCTGATAGAATTCACCACTTTGAATGACGAATTATCTAATTTGCCTAATTGATTGACTCGGCAGTCTCAGACTGGAGAGAGGACTTCCGGCAGACGGCGGCGATCTTCACTCCCTTCAAGGTAAGGAGTCGGCTCGATCTGGATGGAAGCTCCGCCTCTCGCTGGATGCGCTTTCCACGTTAAGACTGTTCACTGGTGCTGTTTTCAGCAGGGGTGTTCAGGGCCGCCCGGCAGGGGCTGCGCAGTGGGCCGGGGCCGGGCCGACGTTTTCCCGGCGGGCTTGGGCTGGGGTTTTTGGCCACCACGGGCCGGACCGGCCCGGGCCCTAACAAACTTTACAGTTTCACAAATATGCACCAAAAAAGGTGTTTTTGAGCCACAAAGTACATTTTCGAACGCTTTGAGCTTCTTCTACGAGCCTTGCATGAAAAAGCTATCTACAATAGATCATTATTCACAAAACGATTTAGTTCGCGTTAAAACTTTTTGAAACGCTTCTCTAGCACTAGCGCTAATCGCGGTTTCTGACAAGGCTTCACGAAGCTTCACTTTTCAAAACTCTTGCAGTCATGCAATTGCATAGGCGAAAGACCCAGATGTCTGACATAAGAGGCGTTTAAAAAAACTTGATAATTTGTGTAACCAAAAAAACAACGTGTAATGCAGTTTTGCGTTTCGCTTTTTGACAACTGGTGATTCAAGGAAGATGCGGAGTTATGGTGCTTACAACAAACTTTGAAGTGTCATAACGTCACAATATTGGGCGCATCTGCTGACAAAAGTTGAGCCCGGAGCGCTTTTCGTGAGCTTGAAAGCCTCTGAGGTTGACATCTAGGGGACATTAGCCGAAAAAAAAGGGAGTTTTCTTCAATCACGGGCTGGTTCTCGGCCGGTCTTCATTTTGGCCGCGGGCCAGGCCCAGGCTCATTTTCATAGCGTGGGTCCGGGCCGGGCTTACATTTGGGCCAGGCTGGAATTTTCCTGACAGTCTCGGGCCGCTTAACACCCCTGATTTTCAGACAAAGGAGTGATGTCGGACAACCGCAAGACGCGCGTTCGCCTCGTCCTCGAGACCGAGGAGGTGAGCGAGGAGCTCTAGAAGAGAGAGAAAACTCTAGACGCCGATTCCGAGGGAGCGACGCGCCGCGACGAGCATCCCCGCCGTCCCCGATCCCCGGTATTTAGCAGAAGAAAAAAGAAAATGGAAATAAGAAATACCGAGACAAAAAGTAAATACAAGCAAGGGCTTGCAGCTTCCCGCTGGACGAGGTGGCGCTGGCCCACGTGCGCAGGAGGGCCGTCGGCCTGCCCGAGTCGCGGTA
>JAQIXL010002104.1:0-14329 GCA_034700245.1 Poikilolaimus oxycercus | reverse complement strand
TAGAAGAGTTTTTGTTCAGCTCGACGAGCTCTATCGAATAAGCACAAGTTGCATTTTTCCCCGGATGGGTCCTTTAAAGGAAAAAAATATTGTAACTGACCGAAAAAGGTTCTCGATGATGTCGATTGTATCGAGAATGTTTTATTTAGCTGGCCATCGGGATAAAGAACGAAGAGTAGGCGTTTCACCATGTAAACAGAAGTTCCAAGCTGAGTTAAGGCGACACATAACCAAATCGCGATGAATTCTCTGGATAGAAACAAAACCTG
Source organism: Poikilolaimus oxycercus (assembly GCA_034700245.1). NCBI lineage: Eukaryota > Metazoa > Nematoda > Chromadorea > Rhabditida > Rhabditidae > Poikilolaimus > Poikilolaimus oxycercus. Next base: position 14,060 of record JAQIXL010002104.1, on the reverse strand, counting down.
CGAGACATGGAGCTTCAGGGATTCCAAACCCAATTAAATGCATCTGGCTCTGACGGGGCGAAGTCGAGTCTCGCTCTCCGGCCCGTAGGGCCGATTTTCACAACAAATAAGCAGCTGAGGAAAGCGAGGAGAAGTTGCGATCCCAGAATTGCTTGCCAACGAGCGCGACTATTTTCATCTCGAATAAAAATATTTCCAATTCTCCTAACCTGGAAGCGGCACGAAGCATGACGAGCCCGAGTAACAAGCCGAAAAAGAGACGCGACAATTCGTGCATTGTCTCTAGTTTTAAGAACATGCTGAAAGTGTCAGTGGAAGAAAAAAGAGTCTTACTTGATTTTGAACAGTGTGCCGGCCACTTTGACACCGCCAAGCAGATGCATTTGAATCACGAGAAAAGTCCAAGAAAGTTGAGAAAGATCAATCCTCGTGATGTTTGTTGATGAAAGTCGTCCCAGTAGTCGAAATGAGGAAATGGATACTGCTCCACTAAGAACAAGCAGAATTGTTGCAAAAATGGCGTAGAAGGTAGCAAACGCGGTGGCCACGACACGATAAAAGATGACGCTTTCATCGTTGCCCGAATATTCAGATGTCCACTTCAACAGACTTTATGAACTTCTCAAAACACCGTGCTTGCCTGTGCGATTGCGCTGGAAAGAATTTGATGTAGATCAACGGTTATAACACAACATGCGTAGGTCGAAAGCGAGAAAGCTAGCGAGCCAACAAGCACATTTCGGTGTTGACCGAGGTTGTGATAGGCAAGAGCAGTTGGAAGAACTATGCCCAGTCCCCAATGCGAATCGACGAGTTGATAATTATATGCCGCTCCGTTCTGCCTAGGCAACATGATAAGCTTGTATCCGTATTCGGAAAAGAAAAATGTTGCGAAGAGAACCGGCGGGTGGCGAGGAAGACGATCCGAAGGATCTGGAAGCGTTCGCATGAAACGAAGAAGTCTTTACCTGTTCATTGCGAGTAAAGCAGGGCGCGCTCTCACTATCCATGGTGGGTGAGACCTTGCTTTGCAAAGAATCCCACGTGTTTCGACGGCGTGAAAATGTTCGACAGGCTCAAGTTCTGGCAACATGAACGCTTGCCGCATAAACAAACGCCGACGCATAACGCCAACGTTGTGCCCTTTTAGACGCTTTTTATTCGAAGGCGGAACTAAAGTTGAAGGTCGCTTCATCGAGCTACACTTTGTTAGCTTTTCTCTTTGATGGATTGACAACAGGAAACGAAGTTTTTACATAAAATGCAGTTACATGCATGCACATTTTCAACAAAGTTTATCGCGTAATCAAGTTAGGAAAATGAGCCTTTCAAATGTGGGCCCAGATGGAGAGATAGCAAGAGGGGAAGGAGTCGATGATCGTATTCCAACCGCCGACGGGAAGACCCGCTGATGGCTCGTGAGAACCACTGATGACTGAAAAAGACAACATCAAGTTTGAAATGCTGCTCTCACAGGCGGGCTTGACGCAGACTGAACGAAGCAAGCTCTGACAGTTCGTAATGCTCCATTCATTGCTGGAAGTCAGTGAAGTGCACCTCGAGCCGGAAGGCGTACTTGAAGGTTGCCCGGGAGCCCAGCGTGAGTACGGTACATTTGCTGCCTCAAAGAGTACTCGTTATGAAGGTGAGTGTTTTGCTTGAAGGCAACAAATTGCAGTGGTCTTTTAACAACCAACCGAAATAAAACCGTTAGAAATTCCACTGAAGGTTTCCTGCTTCATTCACATCGTCGAGTCCAATCCAAAGACGACCGAAGTTCGGGTCAACATCACGGCTTGTTCGTTCCTTGAAGTAGTCCTCGTCAAGAAGATCCTCATCACTGAATTGACTGACGAGACTTTGAGAGGAGGGAGTTCGCCGACATTTGATGACTGTAGTTTGGAAGCACGAAGAGTGTTTATTTGAGTGGAACGAAAACAGAAGCCGCGAACGCTTCTCGGGTTTAGAGCTTGGGAAAGCGTTCACTTCGCAACATTGTCGGCTATCGATTATGGAGGAGACTCCTTCATTTACTCGAAGAGAGTATGTGAGTGAAGTTCTCCTCGTGGATGTCTTTCTCTTCAGATCCTTAGTTTTTTGTTCTTAGCTGCTCTGCCTGTGTTATTCATCACGTTTTTTGCTTTGGAATACGGCTACCAATTCTTCGTGTCTGTGAACTATGGATATTGGGCGATGCATTCTGCGGTGATGAACTCAAGATGGGAACTCGGTATTGTCGTCCCGACGGCTCTTGCCTTCCACAATCTTGGCCGAGTACGATCGATACTCGCAACCTCGTTGGCCTTCGCTCTTTCGTCGTACGCTTGCTGTGTGATGATCGTCACATTGTATCAATTGCTTTCCGAGGCAGTCAATTGGGTAGGATGAGCAGCCGAAGCCTGAACTTCCAGTGGACTACCCCAACTAGTTACTTCTCCGACTTGTTGGGCTATCGCTATCAAATGTTCGCCAAGACAGCCACCGTTCTTTATCCAATCTTCGTAATTGTCCTGCTTGCTCTTTGTGGAGCTAGTGGCGCTGTTTCACTTCGCTTTCTGAAGAAGCTCCTCAAAACAGGAGAGCGAGAGACCTCGGACTTCAAGTGGACTTCATGGATCTTTCTCGCGCTTCATAGTCTACTTGCTAGTGGTGGAAGCCTGGCAGCTACTTGGTTTTTCAATATCGAGTAGGACACTTGATGAGTAAACTGCGATCTTTTAGAGTTTTCGGGAAACTGGAAGAAGCCCAAGAACTGGCGCGGCTCGTCTACGGTTTTCTTCTCGGAATCTTCATGCTACGTGCCGGCTCTCAGTCTGAAGTCGCTTTTTGTCAGTTTCAAGCCAAGTTATAGTCTGGCTCTTTGGCAAGCGATATTTGGCTCGCAACTTCTCCTCTCACTTCTTAGCTGTTTGTCGATCGCGAAAATCAGCGTCTATGGTCGACGTGCAAGGACGGATGGATTTTCACTACCATACAACCGCTTTGTTTGTTTCGCTTTTTTATGCAAGACTAAATTGTAAAACAATGGCTTCATGCTGATCAGATAGAAAAAGAGCGTCTTTAGGATTTTCATGGTGACACGCGTTTCGTCTACATTTGGCAGTTGGTCGCCTCGATACAACTGGTTGCCTCCGGCTTGGTCTCATATCAACTTGTGGCTGTGGTACAACCTGGTCTCCTTGCACGAACAACATCGACATTGAATGCAACTTCAAACGAAAGAAGGAAGTTCTTACAAAGTGAATTTTTACGGCGAATGCCCGGAAAGATATAGTTTGCATTGAGAATCTCAAGCATCCGGGTGCAAGAACAGTTGTAGCCCTGGCCAGTCTGGCTCTAATTGCCGACCTCGTCCTCACGGCCAGTCGAATTGACGAGTGGAAAAAACATTCTTCCTTCTTCACTGAATTAGTTTTCAGAGGAATCTTTCAACAAGGCGTCGAGCAGTTTTTCTACGCTGTTGACGATCTTCTTGTTGTTACAGTAATCATCACGCCCTTGGAACATTATCGACCACTGCGTTGCACGACCGTTGACCTTTCTCTTGTTATTTTATTTTCAAATTTGAGGTACTCGGATGTCTTTCAAGCACATTGCTAATCATTTTACTTATTCACGAAGCTCTGGAAATTCTTTATGATGAAGTAGCACGACTGGTTAGCCGTATTATGTACCTCTACCTCTCTAGCGATTTAGGGGGCAATAAAGGGGCGCATTCGAACAAGACTGGAAAGCTTGCTATTGGCAAGTATTCAAATGCTTGCGAGCACTATTGCGTGTCGATATTTCTTCGCGCAATGCAAGAAAGCGGCCGAATTGGCGAATGTCCCTCGAAGACCTCGCCACCTTCTGGTGATTCGCTTGCTGCTTATTCTCGTGTTTTTTCTCGGCCTTCTTCAATTTATTCGAACTGTTGAAGGAACGCGAATGGTTTGTTGAATGCATTGGAAATATTCAAGATTTGTGACGTTAGGGTTCATCTGTACCTTGGGTGAACCAACTACGATACTATAATAGCGAATGGACTACCAGTCTTCTCGTTGTCCTATTTTTGCTCTATTTTATTGCACATTTTAACGTCTTCAGAGAGGTCGTCTTTGTGCTGGTGAACCGAGCGCATAGAGGATAAATCATTTTCAGTTGATCGCCTCGTCACTGCACCCGAAGTCAATCACATTTCGAGGAGACACTTGGCATCCTTTCCTCTCCACCATGGAAACGTTTCTCTCAAGCGAATATTTGGTACTTTTGTGATGATAGCCAGAAATTTTTTTAGATAACATTTCTTGTCGAAATGCTTGCTTTTCTTGCGTTCAACCTTGTGCTTTATTTTACTGTTGCTGGCTATAGCAGCGCTCAAATCGAAGATGACACCACGTTGATTTCATTAGAGGCTTCGGAAATTAAAGAAACCTCTCACGGACAGAGTTCTCGATAAGCGGTCGTCTGTGATAATAAATCGTTGTTTATTCAGATAAAAAAGTTACACAACAAGAGAGTCTGAAAAAATTCAACACAGATGTTCTTTCAAGCTCTAAATAAATTTCAGTGACATATAACTTCGTCATTGTGCACTTCCAATGCAATAAATCCGGCTTCGTCGTTTGCTTTAGCCTCGTTGTAGGCGTCTAGTGCAAGACAAAGGGCAATGTTGAACGCAATAAAAGCCAGCATCTCGGAAGGAAATGTTATCTAAATAGAAACATTTCCTGGATTTTGGAGTTGATTGCCAAATATTCGGAATGATGAAATGAAGCGAAATAATTATGGAAATCGAGAGAGTCAGTGCGAAACGTAATTGACTTCGGATGAATTGCAGAAGCAATCAACTATTATTGACATTTTTTTGCATTGAATCCAAACTACAAACAAGATGACATCGCTGAAGGTCTCAAAATTGATGGCCAGAAAGAGTAAAAAGAAAGACGTAAGAAGAGTGGTCGTCCACTCGCTATTCCACGCATTCAGCTCCACCCAAACCTTGCCTGGAAATACCGTGGTATTTGTCGGTGACTAAAACGTAATTTTTCGTCCTGGTAATGCTCGAACCGTCCGGCTTCCCGCAGCAGTTCGAACGAACTGAAGAGTGCCCAAGAGAACGACAACGACGAGTAGGAAGCGAATTATTAGAAGAGAGCGTCGACGAAGAAGGAGGTTTTTCTTTTCGGTTGACAAGGCGCAGTTGAAAAAATAACTACACATAATAATAATAGCACATGCTTGAAGACCGCGCAGGAGGATCGTTTCAAATGTCGTGTGAATTCTTGATTCACTCGGATGCTAAAAATGTTTCTTTTTCAAATTTTGTTGCGTTTGACCCTTGCTGCGTGAAGTAAAATAGCGCCAATTTCATGGGACAAAAGAAGAGCAAGCGATATGCCCGCAAGGCAGCCGAGAACCTAAACAAAAATTCGCCAGCAGCAGTAAACCATCGTGCATCGAGTGGGACGATAATGATGCAAAAGGGCGACGATTAAGGCAGCGAGGAAAAGACAGTCGATATCGTAGAGAAACTGATGATATCCATATTGCAACATGCCGCTGAACATTTTTTTCTAAAAATTCATTATTTGGCAAGCTCGTTATTGTGGAAGGCCGTCAGCACGAGGTCCGAAATCAAGGCTATCGCCACGGCGACGACGGTCGTTTTTGACGCAGGGAATTTAAAGCATTTAAGACCTTGAAAATTTCTTAGCAGACGAAAATCACTACCGAAAAAGGTTTTCGGTGCCCTTAAGTGTGTCGAAAATGTTTCATTGTCAGTCTCAGCAGCAGGATGCAAAACGGAGAGCAGGCGCTTTATCACGTAAACAGAAGTTCCAATCTGAATTAAGGCAACGAGCAACCAGACAACCATAAACTCTCTCGTTAGAAACAAAATCTGCAAGACTCGGACCGAAATCAAGAATTTCAAACCCAATTCGGTGTATCCGGAATTAATTGAGCGAACTCTAATCTTGCTGTTCGACCAGTCGGACCAATTTTTACGACAAATAAGCAGCTAAGGAAGGCGAGGAGAAGTTGTGATCCCAGAATTGTTTGCCAATGAGCGCGACTATTTTTATCGAATAAAAATGCTTGCAATTCACCTAACCTGGAACCGGCACGAAGCATTGCTAGTCCTTGTAGCAAGCCGAAAAAGGTACGCGACAGTTCCTCCATTGTCTCTAATTTTTTTAGCATCCTAAAAGACTAAATCGCTCAAAAAATATCTTACTCAATTCCGAAGAGTGAGCCGTCCACTTTGACACCGCCAAGGAGAAGCATTTGAATCACGAGGAAAGCCCATGAAAGTCGAGAAAGATCGATCTCGATGGCAATGGGAGATGAAATTCTTCCCAGTAAACGAAAAGAAGTAACAGCTACGGATCCACTAAGAACAAGTAGAAACGATGTGAAAATTGAGTAGAAGATGGCAAAAGCTCTTGCCACTCCAAGATGATAGATGTACGCCTCACTGCTGCCCAAATATTCAAAGGCCCACTTCAACAGACTTCATCAACCCATCAACACATTGAGCTAGCCTTTGCGATGGTCCTGGAAAGAATTTGATGGAGATCAACGGTTATCACACAGCAGGCGTAGGTCGAGAGTGCGAAGGTGATCGAGCCGACAAGGATCGTTCGGTGTCGCCCGAGGTTGTGGAAGGCAAGTGCCGTTGGAACAACTATGCCGAGCTCCCAAAACGAGGGCATTAAGCTGCCCCGCTGAACATAAAAATCCCCGTTTGCCATGGGCAACTTGATGAATTTGTATCCGTATTCGGAAAAGAAAAATGTGGCGAAGAGAACGGGCAGCGTGGCGAGGAAGACGACTCGAAGAATCTGAAAGCGTTTGAGTGAAACGAGGAAGTCTTTACCTGTTCATTACGAGTAAAGACGGGCGCGCTCCCACTGTCCATGGTGGGTGAACACCGTGCTTCGCAAAGAATCCCACGTGCTTCGAGGGCGTGAAACTGTTCGACAGGCTCAGGTTCTGGCAACATGAACGCTTGGCGCATAAACAAACGCCGACACATAACGCCAACTTGTGCACTTTTAGACGCTTTTTATTCGAAGGGAAAACTAAATTTGAATGTCGCTTCATCAAGCTACACTTTTAGGACACATTCAGGCACATTTTAAACAAAGTTTGCGCACAAACAAGAAAAAGAAAATATGCCTTTCACATGTGGGCCCAGATGGAGAGGTAGCAAGATGGGAAGGAGTCGACGATCGTATTCCAATCGCCGACGGGAAGACCCGCTGATGACTCATGCGAACCACTGACGACTGAAAAAGACAACATCAAGCTTGAAATGGTGCTCTCACAGGCGGGCTTGACACATACGGAACGAAGCAAGTTCTGACAGTCCGTAACACTCCATTCATTGCTGGAACTCAGCGAAGTGCATCTCGAGCCAGAAGGCGTACTTGAAGGTTGCTCGGGAGCCCAGCGCGAGTACGGTATATTTACTGCCTGAAAGAGTCTCGTTATGAAGGTAAGCGTTTTGATTGAAAAAAAGACAAATTGCAATAGTCCAACCGAAATAAAGCCGTTGAAGAAATTCCACTGAAGATTTTCTGCTTCATTCACATCATCGAGTCCGATCCAGAGACGGCCGAGATTTGGGTCAACATCACGACTTGTTCGTTCCTTGAAGTAGTCCTCGCCAAGAAGATCCTCATCACTGAATTGACTGACGAGATTGGCTCCCTTGGAGTGGCAGTTGATGGAGGCATCCTGGTGGGTCATTCGTTGCTGCACACCGAGGAAGCACTTTCCCTTTGAGAAGTGCCAACCCAGCTCGCATGCTAAAAAAATAAAACATATTTAAAGTTAAGAGAATGCACCTCCATAGATCGAGGTAATTGCACGCCGCTAGGATCATTCAGGTGGCAGTACAAGTTTTTTGTCCAAGGGGCGCCGGCAAAATGGTTTCTCGTTCAATTCGAATTATGATCAGCTTCTTACCAGTCGGATCGGTAATGTTCAATGGCCGTCTCACTGCGCCTTGATGAAGAAATTGTGTGATGACTTGCACAGGTTCTTTTGCTATGAAACGAACCGAGTAGTTTCGGCATATCGAAGTGGACTGGGCCACGTGCTTAGCCGGCCTGTAGAACAGGCTCGGCAGTAGCCAGACCTGAAAGAGCCCGATTTTCTTGAAAATTAGCAGTCAATTGAAACTCATTACGGTGCCTAAGCCAAAGAAGCTAAGAAAGAAAAAAATGTCTTACTGCTTTGAGCGACGCACTTTCCAAGGACATGAGGTATTGTGTGAAGCGGAGAGATGAAAGACTGGCGCCGATTGCGTTACAATAACTATCCGTAAGTTTTGTTACAAACACCTTCAAACCCACTGATGAGAAGTTTCACATACCTCAGTGTTCGTTCCCTCGATGCGTTTCATCCAGTCTCGCATTTGTGTCGTGTCCAAGTCGATGGAGCAGTCGAAAAACACCATCTGCATGGGTTGAAATGCGAAACCGAAAAGCGCCATACCAAAATGCCTCCAGCGTGAGTCTGAAGGATAGTTTCCAAATGATCGGCGAAATGACGTGAACATGCACAGCCTCTGCCGTCTCCGTCATCGATCGGAGCATCCTTCAGCTCGTTGAGTGCACCGACAATCGTGTCTGCATCGGTGGAGCCAGGAATAATTTTCTCAAGAGCTTCTTAAAACACAATAAAGATGATATTTGAACTATACGAACCGTTGAGTGTGTACGAGTAAATGTAGTAGGTAAAGGCGTCCTTGTCGCGAATTGAATCTGAAGCGAAGCCTTGGGCGGCACCAATTTGAAGGGAGGCTATAGCCGGTCTGGAATATTTGTTCGGATTTTTGAATAATTGAATAGGCAAAGGAAATTACCTTGTGTTTTCGCTTCGGTCAAGAAGGTAGACAACATCACGAGCAGCTAAGAAGGCTATTTCAAGACAACAAGGCACTTACCGGACTTGGACACTAAAAGTGTTGCTAACTGTAAGGTGAATGCAACGATCGCGAAACCCATGCCGAGTGAAATGTCTCTAAAACCGACGCACCACTCAAAGTGGCGAGCCGGATCAGGCAGGTTCCTTCGCGTTATCTCGAATTCCTGGTTGGTTCACTCGCTTCAGTGCTCGGACCACAAGAAAGCAGAGAGACTTTGAACGTTGTGTAGCAGGATTTTGGAGCTGCTAGACAATAGAAACACACGGACCTGTCAGGTGCCTGTCATGCTTGAGACCTGCTAGTGAACACCACTTGTTTTATGATTTCAGGGTTTGTGAGAGAGACGAAGGAGCGTTTTTGCATTCTACTAGGCATGACTCATGGAATCTCGAGACATCAGCGGCAATCCAGGGGATCAAACTTCTCCTGCGGCGGCAGCACGGAGAAGCATCGAGTCCTTCTGGATCATTGGTCTTGCTTGTTGCTCAAATAAAAATCTTTGCTCTCTTCCCGGCAGAATTTTGAAGCCTACTGGAAAAAAATCAAGGAGAGGAATAAAAATGTAGTGGAGGTATGGGGAATTGAACCAATACCCTCCGCTTCTGCAAAGGGGTAAAGTTTTTTATGCGGTTACAGCAGGAGACACTAATACCACGCGCAACAGCTCTAGGGTCCTCCTCGGTCGTGAACAGGCTCTTCCACACTCTCCAAGTTTCCTGAAATCTATTCCTGTCAATGGAAGTCTCGTATTCCAAATCCTCCCCGCCGCCTCCCTGTGCCTTCTGGCTTCCAACACTTCTTTGGTACCTCTCTTGAACAGCCCTCTCCCAAGCTAAGGGAGCGCTCTACCACTGAGCTATACCCCCGACGCATCTTTGCGATGCCTCCAGCAAATTGAAGATCGAAAACTTGCTAATTGTGCAGACTGGTGGTGCATTGCGTTTTAGGTTTTAGTTAAAATTCAGCGTAAGCGTGGCGCATTTAGCGTTCGCAATGATCTCCGCGTCTCCCAGCTCGGTGCACATGTTCGACAGCACGCTGGCCATGCTGAATTCCTGCGATCTTCAAGGATTCGTTCGAGAATCTCGGCAGCATCTTGCTCGATCAACTAAAATAATTTGCTGATGATTTTGTCCACAAACTCGACGAGCTGCTTGGAGTTGTACACACCGGCGTTTTTGGTACACTGAAGAATTGGATACAACAAAGTTAAGGTGAGTTACCTTTTTCTATCCTTACGCTCTCTGCAGGAGACAATTGTTTCCCTTTGGCCCTGGATCCACTCGTCTTCAACTGCTTGCTCCGGGCACTTTTGAGTTGTTGTCGCTCTTGTTGTTGTGGAAAGTGCTGCGGGTGTCTCAAGAGCTGCTAGGCCGGCACAAAAAGAAGAAGGAAGGGCACGCAGAAACCAACACTAAGTCCGCGATTTTCACTTGAAAATTCCTGAGAATGGTGACTCATCACCACGAGCAAACAGACAATGTGAAATACGATCTCGAAAACGACGTTGAAGCCGCAGAAATTTCGAAACTAGGAAAGCATCGGAAGGCTCCCCCACCACCTGTTGCGAAGCCATTTCTCATCCCCGAGTCAGATGCAGAGGATACAGTTTGCAAGCCGAAAATTGCCTTAAGACCATCTGTGAGCCTTCTTCGGCTCTGAAAACCATTTTTCGCGTTAGTTTCAAAAGATCTCGATTGAAATATGGGCATAAAACCTTCATCATTGTATCGAGAGAGTCCTATTTATTCATTCATTCATTACCGTGGCGAAGCGAACAGGAGTGTCTGTGTTTTGTTCGATATGACCTAAGAGAGGTTGGTAAACAAAGGGCGGCTGGTGAAGGGCGGGCGAAGGTGTTGCTGACCGGTAGAGGCGACCGACTAAGAAGGCACGCACTCATTTAGTTCGCTGAATTATCGAGGCATCGAATGGGCCCTCCGCCGCTGCCGCCGACGACAACGAACCTCGAGGACTAGTTGGACCCCCTCGACAACAAAGAAAAAAGTTGGAAATTAAAACGAAACCTTTTCCTTGCATTCGTTTGATGAGGATTTGTGAATTTCAAAGGGGGGGGGGGGCTTGAAGGGCTTCTGAAACAATGGCGAACCCTTTTTGACTGCGGCTTATTAGGCCAACGTAAAGCATCGACCACATCTATCATACCAGCAAAATTTTCGGGATCCTTCTTCTTCTTCTCTTTCAGAAGGGAAAGGCGAGGGTATTACTCTTGCCCGAAAGTGTCCTTGAGTGGTCTAATCAAGTTGAAAACAAACAAAGGAGAAAGTCGCGTGATCACACTCAAGGCCAAAGGCTATTCCTGAAAAAGACAAGACATTGCAATAAATCTACTTTCAATGCATTATGCGTGCTTAATGAACGAAGGCGATTATATTGTTTTAAGGAACATATTAGATAGATCAGGTAGAAGTTTTTCTTTTTACGAAACGATTGTAAGTACCGTGCACTGTGTGTGTTCGACAACTTTCTCAGTTGCTGTCGTCGCGCGTTTGACGTGCTGATCAAAGTCGTGGAGAAAATTTGTCGCCCCCGCACTAGAATGTCGTAAAGTCAAAAATTTCAAGTCACTCCCGGGTTTTTCGTCGCAAGAGCTCTTTCTTGCCCCGCTCATGAGTCGGGCAAATTTCGCTCGCAACCTTCCAGAAATTATTCGCTTTCAGCCGAGGCGTCAGCCTTATGAGAACCTGGCGGCTGTTGTTGTGTCCACCTTCAAACAGGAATGAGGCTGGAACGTCTCGCCTAAACTAAAGTGCACAGCCTCGTGGTCGTTAACTTCCCTCCCCCGCCATAACGTTTCTCGTCTTTTCGCGCAAAACAAATTTGTTCTCAAACGGTGGGCTGACAGTCAGATGGTTTCAAATGAGACTGTTTTTCGGCAAGCCTCAACGTGTTTAAAACCAGAGTCTTTCTATTTTTATAATAACCGCGTGCATCTACAAATGATTTACAGCAATCGACACACGCTTATTGCAAACTGAACAAAGCTACATCATCTAGAGTTTTGAGCGGAACCAAAGCGTAGTGTTATCTATGGGATAATGGGTCCTGGTCCGAGTTAAGTGATTCTGACGCAGGAATCACCGACTCGAGTGTATCCTTCTGGGCAATCCTTTGTACGGCGGGCATCTCGGTGATTAGTCGTTGCAAAGCCCCGCAGGTGAAGAATGTGAGCGTTGTCCACAAAAACATCAAATGGTGATGAAAGAGGCTTAGCCTTTGTCTGAAAAAAGACATTCAGAAAGTTATGATGGGAGAAGAGGCTCACTGACCTGTTGAACAATCGTGCAGCCGACAAGAAGGGCAAGAACAAGTAGCGCACGCATACTAGAGGTTGAAGGTTGAACACTGTTGAAACGTTGGGGGTCGAGAAACGCTGTTGCGAGGGAGGAGAGAAGGGTTAACGCCCACGTGATCCGACATTTTCGTTACACTTCTAAGCATTCTGCACCATTCTGGTTTGGTAAAGGACAGGATGGCCAGCGAAAAAGAAGGAATGTTGGCTGATTGTGAGAAGATCGTCGTCTATTCTAGGTCTGGATACATACAAGAGCCGCAAGAATGAACGGAGTATGCCAGTTTTATTTGCAATTATTTTCCGTGTTCCAGTTTGAAGAATTCCTTTTGAAGAGCCTTTATAATGATCTTGGTATCTCCCAGCTCCATACAAAAATGGGACAGCACGGTGATCTGGCCCTCTCGAAGGCTGAAAGACATTGGGCCGTTCAATGTGAATAAAACGCACCGTCTTAAGTCGAGATCATTGCCGTATGTCAGCACTTGGAGAGGCCACAGAAACGACCTTCAGAGTGCTCTCTACATTAATTATGAACTTCTCATCTTGCTAACTGAGTACTCGGGAACTTGCTGGGCAAAGGGCAAAACAAGAAGCAACACAAGAAGAAGACGTGCGTGGTAGAACATTCCAACGACAACTGCCTATCAGTGAGTTATGGCTTTGAGGCGTGAACCAAAGAGCCTCTTCACTGACGACTGCTTCACTACAGCGATCAAGAGGAGCATTCATTCTGCGAGTGGAACCCCGTTGAGCTGGCGTCTTGATAACAAGCGAGGATTAAGGTGGCGTACGTCGAGTCGCTCAGCGCTTCTTCCGATTTTTGTTGAAATTTAGCCGTTTGATCTGGTCAACAATGAAGCTCGTTATTTATTTCGTCGTCGTCTTCATAGTTTGCGAGGCTGCTGGTAGGCGTCCCTAAGATTTCCAACAGAGAACATCAGTTCATGGTCGTGATGTGGTCTACCTTCTCGAGCGCAACGTCAACACCAGGTTGAACCCACTCAAGAGAAATCGATGCTCCTAATCGGCTTTTAGGAAAGCGTTGAGCTCTCTCCAAGTGGGAGCAGCGGAAAATTTTGCCGTCACAAATGGAAGAATGTCGACGCCTTTCAACTATTTCATCTACTCTTATGAACCAAACAGGAAGCATTGTTAAACCTAACCGAAAATAATTTTAGCCGAACTGAAAACGTATCTTTCTAGTGCCTCCGACGCAAATACGGTCGTTGGTGCTCTAAAAAAGCTCAGCGATGAGCCGTTGACCAACTACGATCTGTGCAGTTGCAGCAATATATTCGTCGAGTATTTCGGAAAGATGCTCGATGATCATTCTGGCTCTATCATGGTGAAACCTCATTATGTATAAAGAAAAATGAGCAGGTGATTCTCTTCGATTGTTGCATTGGCCTCAATGACACAGTTATTCAGGATTGGCTGCATCAAATCCAAATAACGAACACACTCGTAAATTTGCTTTAAATGTTAAGAAATGCTCATTATTTTTAAGGTCTTTGTCACAACGCAAAGCGACAGTTATTGCCAGAGCATTGGCGAAAAGCTCGATCGATTCGATTTTACAGAGTTCAGAATAGAATTGGAGAGTGAATCGTTTAAAGTGGTCAGTAAAGTGGTCCTCGGTCGATCTTGTTTAATGGCATCAGCAGTGCAGCGAGGATGGTCCAAAACCACCCCCCTCCCCCCCCCCCCCCGACGCCGGTCGGACGAAATTTTTTTTGCTGTTTTTCGTGACTTTTTGAGCTGCTGGTGGCTCCTCAGTTTTGAAATGACAGTTGACAGACTTTAGAAACCCATTTGTGCCCAAGAAAC
>JAQIXL010002103.1:0-14331 GCA_034700245.1 Poikilolaimus oxycercus | reverse complement strand
CCGTCGGCGGCCCCTCTCCGGCGGATGATGAGGTCGGCGGTGGCGGAGAGCGCTGGAGAACACGACCGGCCGACGTGTACGAAATGACGAAAGACCCTTTTCGGACAGGAAAACGAAAAATTTTGGAGTCTAGAATAGTTTTATTGACTTGCTTCGAGAGACGATCCACAACCACACGCTAGAAGAGTCACCAGAGACACGAGGAACAACAACAATCTAGGCAATAAATAAAGCAAAGTAAATAAATAGAAACAATAAATAGGACACGGAATGGCCTTTCCAATGACATTCACAAATCTCCCCTCTCCCTTCTTTCAAGTGAACATTTTGATTCCTAAAGCACCAAGACCAAATTAGACCTCCTTTGAAACACAGTCTAGACGGGAAAAGCTGTCTGCAGAAGACGGGCCAGAGAATTGCCCACGACGATGTTCTCCGCTTGGACGACCACCTTGGAAGCCTCGAAGCTCACTAGGACGAGACTCTTCTGCGAGCGCGTTTGAGCCGAGAAATCGAACTGAGATGGGATATGTTTCAAGATTTGCCTTTCTAACCTTGCTGCCTTGCTGATGAGCATTGATAACCTTCAATACTTCTTTGGGGTCTTCTGGCCGCTTCACCGACTGCTCAACTCGGTTCATGCCCGACAAACGTTTTCTGAAAGAGCATGTGAGGGAAACTTCCAACGTACTTCTCGGTCTCGAAGTCGGCATCACTCAAGCCAATTGGTTGAAGTTGTTCCCCGAGAGGGGCATCTACCGTAACCCGACGTTCCCGGCTGCTCACTCCATCGTCAATCTTCAACGTCCACTCCGTCTTCCGGCCACTGTCGCCCAACTCAGCCGCCAGAGTAACCGAGCGTTCAGCTCCAGCAGCAAGACTCGAGAGCTTCGCCGGTCCCGAAGAAGTGTCGAGGCCGACCTGAGGAGACTTCTCTTGAACGTCTTCTCTTACGGGAGGAGTCAGTTCGACACTTTCGAAGCTCTTCTTCGAAGTGTTTCTGAAGGTGAACTCCAAAGGAGTGAAGCCTCCATCGTTGGTTCGCGGGAATCGCAAAAGCAACTCGAGACCATCGGTTTCAACCTGAATATTTCAGATGTGAAATGCTTTAAATATCAATTTCAAGAAGAAAAGCGTCGTTTCAAGGAATCATATCCAGTATGAGGCATACCCGATTGAGAATGAGGGTGCCGATTGATTGGACGAAGGCGGGTGGAGCGACGGGTCGAGAGGAGAAGTCGAGATCGATGAGAAGGTCCATCGCCGCCTCCAAGGGCTCCTTCTTCTGTGGCGGCTTCGCTGTTGGTTCTTCTTTCTTTGCTGATGGAGCAGGTTTAGTTGTCGGTTTCACGGTCGGCTTTTCAACCTGAAAATTTTCTCCGATCACTAGGATGTCGGAAATACTTTGGAAAGTTATTTAGTGAGCCCCTTGGTTGAAAGCAACATGAACCTTGACGGGCTTCTTGACGACGGGCTTCACCGGTTCTTCCTCGCTGCTCTCTTCATCGTCTGAGGAGTCTTCTTCGTCTTCTTCTTCCTCTTCCTCGTCTTCCTCCTCCGACTCGTCCTCCAGACTTTCGCCCTTCTCGTCGCCTGAAACGCCTTGTTTAGTTTTTATTCGAAGGATGCCAAGAGAGAAAAGCTCCGAGATCGTGCAAACAAAGAACCCGTTTCGAAACATCAAGTGAACAAGATGGATAAATTTGCTTCTTCCGTTAGTTAAGGAGCAACCCCAGTATGTCTACCCGAACATTGTCAAAATAGAAAATTCCTGAATTAGTGAAACTACTGAAACATCGAAGTGCTGCACCCGACTCGTCGCCCTCTTCCTCTTCCTCCTCGGAATAGAACTCGCCGCTGCTCTCCTCGCCCTCGTCGTCTTCCTCGTCCTCCTCCTCCGACTCTTCTGCTTCTTCAGCCTCGTCCACCCATTTGTCGTTCTTGACTTCAGGCGAGTTAGCCTCCTTGCGAAGCGCCGTGTCCGAAGCAACCTAGCAAAAATATGTTTCAAGTCTTCTTTCGCCAACCTCGGGGTAAGCAGGAAGATCGCGGTAGTGTTGACATCTTTGATTCAAAGCGTGAGAGAGAGAGCCGAGTTGGAACTGATCCCGCTCTGAGAAGTCTTGTTACCGTACACTCAACTCACCCTTGAAAGAGGAATGCAAGGCCGGCGCCGGCTTTCGACTCATGAAGATCGCCTCGGCGTGCTGCGAGAGCTTTGTGGTGTTGAAGAGGAGATTCCTCAGCAGACGACACCGGTCTCGAACGTCGTAACTGAAAGTTATTTACTTGTTTGTTTCAAAAGTAAACAAATCGATTAGTTGAATTTAGTTAAACAAAAGTAAACAGCCTTACCTCAAATCGAAGCGTGCCAGTTGGAAGACATACTGAATGAGAAGAGCGCAACGTTCTCGGTCGACAAGCCAGAGTTTGACGGCGAGGTTCAAGGCTTCCAACTAAACTCTCATCATTCGTCTTCTCTTCTGCCACAAACCTTGACCAATTCGTTCTCGGCATGGAAGCCCTTGGCGATGATTCGAAGCAAGTCGGGAGCAATGTTCTTCACCTACAGTACTCCTTCTGTCATTGAGATTTTCGTTGCGAGAACCTTTTCCACATGAGTGGCGACAAGCCAGACGACACAGGCTCGAGCTGTTGGTGCTTTGACAGAATGGATAAGTCTGGCGAGTTTGGAGAGAAGAGGAAGAGGCGCTTCGGCATGGAGAAGGCGCTTGAGGACGACGACTGCTGCACATACAACCTGAAGAGGAAGTTGAAACATATTCAAGGAGGGACCTTCTCGTTGGGCGAGGCGATGAGGGCGACGAGACCCGAGAGGCAGGAGTCCGAGACGGCTCCCACACGAACGGCGCATCGCCCGATTGCTTCGACGGCCGGCCCGGCGAGTTCGCCCATTCCAACATAGGTCTGAAAAATGACCGAAATTCTTCTCGGTTTCAAAAGGCGTGTAAAATCGAGCTGAAACTTTGCACTTTTTGGCGAGGCTATTCTTTCAGCTTTCCAATTGCTGCAGAGATGAAAACTAGGACGAAATTGAAAGCGATTAGATTGACTTGAAAGTTCATCGGTTTCAAGGTCAGTTGATAGCGAGACCGAGCTCCCTGCCGTAGTTTACGTCCGTAAACGGTTTTCAAGCATTTTGCCGCAGACACTTGTCTGCTTCAACTCGACTGTGAAATGAAGCACAATTATTTCACTCAATATCAGTTTGTCGCACGATACGCGTTATCAAAACAGCATCTAGGATTCATAGCCATATTACCAACTGGGGTTTGGTTATCAGTTTCACCAAATACTAATATCAAACTGGAATGTGGGTCACAATCAGTCAAAGAGGAGCCACTCCATCTTACAACCGATTCTCACCTGAAGTTCCCGAAGGATGATTTGAACGTTGTTCTCGCAGACGAGCGATGTCAGCACGTGGAGCTTCAAGTCCCTGACATGCATCGGATCGGAAGATCTCACGAAGAAGCTCTTGAGATAAGGCTCGAACATGTTCTGCAATCATCCTCCATCCTGTTTCGAATATGTTTCAACTTCTTTCACCACAACACAACACGAGGTTTTAGTGGCTTGGGGGGTGGACATTCTCCGTGGGGATTAATATTCTTGAAGGGAAACCTCAATCCACTGAACATTCTCTCTAGTTACCGTAACCACGAAACCAATCAATGCCACGGCGGTGCTCCTAAGACGAAAAAGGAGGAGAAAATAGGTTTCATTTTGCTCTACAAAAACGAATCAGGCACACGGCTAGCATTCCACGGGGGACTCCCTGGTATTCACTTTTGAGATGGCGAGCTCGTCTCTGACCGGGTTCCGCTCGCAGATCGTCGCGATGTTCAGCAGCACCACGTATTGAACTTCACGAGGACCTCGCAGAAGGCGAACCAGCGCCTTCGCCAGAGGAGCCATCTGAGTCTTGGCTCCGACGTGGTAGAAGAGCTGCGCCACGGCGAGGACCACGGCCGGGTTGCGGGATTGGAGAAGGGGACGGGCTGAAGCGAGCAACAAGGCGTGGTCGGGGTCAGAGGCTCCAGCTGGAGACTCGGGATCTGCCAGTTGGGAGCGACAATAGCTGAAGAAGACCTCGATTGAGATAGGTTTCAAAACAAACCGAGTCAAGAGCTGAAGCATGAGGATCTGGCCCCATTCATCGACATCGGCGAGAGCTCGACAGAGGGAGCGATAATGCTTGTGGAGGAGGTCGTAGCGCTCTGGGCAGATCTCTTCGAAGGCGTAGACAGCGCTGCCGAGAACCTGGGAACTCGGCGTGAGTCGGTTTCAGGAAAGTTTACAAGAGAACGACGATCAGCGAGGAGGAAGTCGATGCACTCGATGAGCTCTCCTTCCAAGTCTGCGTCGAGAGCGAAGAGCTTCGGGATCGCATGGGCCGCCACCTGAAAAATGTCGTGCGTGAATTGTCTGTTTCACGTTTTCCTGATAACCGACGTTGAATTCAATCAACGATTTCGCACATTCGAAAGGCATTTCAACGAGGAGACATTTGTTGCCGCTTGAATTTGATTTTCCCGGTTTCAGGACAATCGGATATATTGCTGTTCTGCCGGAGAAAGCATTGTGGCCTTGTTTCCGATGATTTTAGGCACTTCTCGGTTTCTACAACCCTCAATGGTGCTCAGGCGATGGGACAGGCAAATGACTGAGCATTCATTGGTCGACATCGAAGTGTTTGCGACGGGATACTATGTAGTTGTCGGTTTCAGTCTAGTTGTAAGATATCTCATCAATTTTGGCACTGCTAAAAACGACGGCGTGCGGGAAAATGAACTATGTTTGTTGCAGCCGTTCCCTTCAGCTAGCTCTTTCGCTCACCTTTCTCACGTAGGCGGACATGTCCCGAACGGAGTCCTTGATGGCCAAGAGCATGATCGGGGCGATCATCGCCACTCGGATGCTGCTCAACACTCGAAGAGCACTTGCTCGGATCAATTGATTCGGGTCCTGCAACGAATTTCACTTCTTCTCTTCTCTACCGTCTACCTTGAGAGCTCTTTGGAATGTCGAAATAGAGAGGAGGGCGAGGTCCTGCTGCTCCTCCGCATATCTCACCAAGTAGACGTAGACCAGCTTTTTCAACTGAAAGAGGGGTCTTCTTCACTTCTTCATCTTCTCTACCTCCAAATTCTTAGCGGCGACATTCTTGACCACGGAAGGGAAGAGCTCGCTGACATCTTTTCCTTTAGCCACAAGCTAAACATCTTTTCTTCTACTCTTCTCGAAGTTCAAACATTGATAATGCGTTTCATGGCGTCCATCTTCAAGTTGTCCTTGTTACTGTCGAGCATCGCCTTCAGGTCGGCGAAGCGACTAAAAAGGGACCATTGGTCTCGGGGCGAAAATCACAGCGAAGAGGGGCTACAGTACACTCACGTCTTGTTGTCGAGGATGATGCCTCCCTCGGCGATCTCCATCTCGGGACTAGTCAGCGCCTCCTGGAAGGATGACATGGCGGCGGCCGTCGTCTTTCTGACAAGGCAACTGAGTCAGCGACTACACGGTTTCAACGGCAAAATAACCCTCAACGGGTTGGCTTCAACCAATGCTTGTCGATGTGAGGCTCATGTAGACGTTTATCATTTCTACTCCCAAAGTTTCAGAAGAGACCCGTGATGTCTTGTCGAAGGACTGTGAAAGCACTGAAGAAGGAAAGCCAACTAGAAACATCGCCTTCTCCTGCAACCTCTTGTCAACCATTTCTGCTTCTACAAGAAAATCAAAGAAGAAACTTCATTGACGAAGACAATGTTAAACAACAAAATCATGCTTCACAAATAAAAGAACACCCGTCAAGCAATACACCAGAAAGAGTTAGACAAAAAGAGATTGAAGACAACGAAGAAAGAACAGCGACAGACACGACGACGACCTCATACCTCCTCAGAATTGGTCATAAGCACCGACGGCGAGGACGCAGTTGCGACGAGTGAAGTGAAGACCGACGACCGGCGTCTGCTTCGTCGCGTACGAGAAGAGACGGCCACCCGCCGAGTTGAACCTGGAAATGGTTTGATTTGAGTGTTGAAAACAAATCGCCTGCACGCACTAATATTGGCTGAGAATTCTCCCGCTATTCAGTATCTTGGAGAAACCTATATGACAAGAAGTACTAACTTTGGATCGTAGGTGGTTGTCTCGTGAGCGCCGTGTTGTCCTTGTGGAGTGGCGATGAGGTTGTCGAGGGAGAAGAAGTGGACGGCCGACGTGCCGTGCGAGACCGCGAAGACTCCACCGTCCCTCGAGAAAGCGATTGACGACATCGTCGGCACGCTTCCTGAAAGCATTCCAATCTTAATCTTGTTAATGGTATATGAGCGACTTTTTTTCAAACTGACAAAATCTCTGGCACAGAGTTCGCACAGGGCCGTTTAGCTGTAATACCGGTAGTTTTTCAAAGTTAAGTAGGCCATCTGGTGGATCTTTTGAAGCTCTGCACAACCGAACTGGTGCTGTTTTCAGCTGACCTAAAACATGGGTCTGAACGATCGAAAACAGGTAGGTTGAACTGCACCATTTTATTTCAGCCTCCTGGAAATATTTTTAAAAAAGTCTCCGTTCAAAACTGGTTAGGATAGGTAAGAAAACGGACCAGGTCAAGGGGGGCCCATGCTGGCAAAAAATTCATCGAAAACACCACTTTTGAGCTCAAATTTTTACCCGGCGAAGGTGTGTTTCAAGCAAAACATGAAAGGAAATTTTTATATGTTTCTCGAAATTGGCCGATTTTCGCGCAGTTAGTCAGTTGTGCGTCTCCAGTTCGCAATAATGGAACGCTTTGCAGTTTCTAATCGATTAGGCGAAGAAAAGAGGGATTTCGAATTGAAGGGCATACATATTTTGCTTGAAACACACCTTCGCCGGGTAAAAAAGCTCAAAAGCTCAAAGGCTCAAAAGCTCAGGTAAAAGAGCTCAAAAGTGGTGTTTTCGATGAATGTTTTGCCAGCACGGGCCCCCCTTGACCTGGTCCGATTTCTCACCTATCCTGACCAGTTTTGAACGGAGAATTTTTTAAAAATATTTCCAGGAGGCTGAAATAAAATGGTGCACTTCAACTGACCTGTTTTTGATCGTTCAGACCCATGTTTTAGGTCAGCTGAAAACAGCACCAGTTCTGTTGTGTAGAGCTTCAAAAGATCCACCAAAAGGCCTACTTAACTTTGAAAAACTCTCACCTATTACAGCAAAACGGCCCTGTGCGAAAGCTGTGCCAGAGATTTTGTCAGTTTGAAAAAAAGTCGCTCATATGTTCTCTAATCATTATTTTCAAAAAAATTCTCCACTAACATCCATACGCCACATAGAGGTAGGCGTTGCAGGACCAATTCTGATTTCCAGCGTTCAAGACAGAGAAACTGTTCAATTGTAGAATAGTCGTTGGTTGAAGGTCCGAGAATCTGTTCGCATGCATGATTTACAAAAAACAGAAAGAAAACTCACTGCGAGATATGCTCGAGACCGAATTCAATGGGTCCCTTGAGAAGATGAGTATCCGTCGCGCCATCTGCCGGGAAGTAGAGTTGATTTACGAAGAAAACGTCATTCTCGCCCTTATCGGGTGCCATGAATGTCAGAGGCACCTAAAAATATCGCTTATGAAAACTTTCATGTCCAATTATTCGAACCGTATTTGTGTTCGTAGCGTAGAAGCGGAATGTGGCAAACGGATATGTTGAATTGAGAATGACGAACGTTACAGGAGCTGCCATGAGATCGGCTGCAATAAGTGGTTTACATAACATGGAGCACGACAACAAGCAAACAAGTAAACAACATACTCAGAAGTGTGACGCTGAGTTGAAAGGACTGATTTCTATACGCGACTCCCTCATAGAGGCCGTTCTTCCCAGCCAAATGATTCATTTGAACGGTGTCCGTGAAGAAGATCGCCTTACGAGTCGCCGTCGTGAACGGGCAAAGATTCTCGCATTCCACGGGCTCGGTTGCATGCACACTAAAACAAGTTGTTTGCTATTTACCATGAGAATGAAAAAGTAAACAATAACAACAAGAAGAAAATAACAAACTAGATTGGGTCGCCTTCGGGTGATTGGAATTGCATCAGATCGCCGGGGAGAATATTGTGATCGACGGTGAGTTGCATGAGGGTCTCGTTGCCGCCCGTCACAGCGATAAGCGCCTCGAAGGTATATTCAGGACACCAAATTGGATCCTCAAGGAAGGTTACGGTAGCGCTAATCAAATGATCGTCGGTGTTGTCCAGAGTAGCATTGTCCATTATGTCCGTGCAATCTAAAGGTTTTTTTTAATGCTGCTACATTTTTTGTAATTTTTAAAGTTTTATCTAAATAAACACAAACCAACGATAGTCATCAACATGCTGATGCCGCCGAACTCTCCCTCTTCATCGGAAACCATGTGGAAGGTGACGTCCTGGCCTTGTGGTGCGTACAAAGTTAGCCGGCCTTTCACTCTAAAAATATTTTGTAATGTTTATTTACAAAATAAATTTAGAAAACTGTAAAATTGAAGCATCTTCAAAAAAAAAACTCACGGAAAAGTTTCAACCGTTGGCGTGTTGTGATGTGAAATTTTGGTTGTCAACGAGAGTGAGTCGCCGTCCTCCATTTGATAGCTGAGGATTCGAATGGTCAAGAAGGTGTTGTCGTTGGCGGCGCTGACTGTCCAGGTGCAGTCCTAAATAACCCAGACAATAGCGTTTTTGCGTTGCGTAAACAATTTCCAAAAATGTCAACACAAACTTGATTCGGCATCATTCTCGACGGATACAGTGTTCCAATAGGAATCAGTGGCTCGGCGACAAAGCCGTGAAGATGCGAAACGTTCTGTGGACCTTGAGGGATACTGTAGTTGCAGGGCTTTTTGTCTATAAAGCATTTTTCTTTTGTTTTTTGTGAATAATCTCACCCGGCCCTTTAGTGAAGATGCTGAAGATGAAGGTGATCTGTGAAGTCAAGTAAGTCGTCTCGATGATAAGCGGATCCTGCGTGTAGTCGTCTTCGAAGCGAAGAAGCACTCGCTGATGAGGAGCACTCAAGTTCGACATCAAACCGCTCCTGGAAGAATAATGTTTATAAAAAGTTTTTTTTTTCAAAATAAACGACAGAAACATTTGACACCACACTCACAAAGTGAGATTACGGCTTTCTCCCTTCGAAAAGGCGATCACCGCTCGCGAGTTCACGGCCACGTCGCCCACGATGAGAATTACCTGCAAGGGAAGTGGAAAATCGATGAAAAAGTCTGAAGATTTCTTCAACTTCCAAGGTCTTCACTGATCGGAATCTAGTGTTAAAAACCCACCTTGACACAATCCTCCGGATCCAACGTTTTGATGACCCATCGACATTCGGATGTGACTCCTGGTTGTCCGGGTGGACTGACACTCCATTTACTCATTTCAACTCCAAGAACAAACCTTCCCATAGCCGAGAAGATCCTTCTCTTGACACCATAATCTTTATCAAACTCGATGTTTTCTGGTCCAAGACATAGATCTAGTCGATTTGCTGAAGATGAAACTTATTCGAAGGAGGCAGAAAGCCAAACGTTCGAAGTAGATCTCGATGTCGTAAGCCTGCCAAACCCTCGAGTTCATCTCACTCAAGTCAATATGAAAGTCCAACGCCAAGTTGTCGCAGTCGAAGATCGTCAATTCCTTCTGCGTATCGGCCATTTGTCTACAACAATATTTACTTTATTTTGTTTATTTACAGATATCCCTGCGTAGTAATCGAGTTGTTGACGCATGTGAAGTTGGCCGGATACAGATATTCCACTTCAATCAAGGCGAACACGATCAAAATATGGGAATTGGTTCTCTAGAATTTCCTTTTTACCTACAACTGTAAACACGAACCACAAGACGAAAACTGCAACGCGCAGAGTCGATGTCGACAAGGGAAGTGGAGAAGTTGAAGCTTCGAAGGCGAATGATCTCATCAGTTGAGGTCACATTCAAGACCGTCGCATTCGTGGCACATTCGTAGACTCGTGTGGCAGCCACGAAACTTGGTAGAAAGAGGAAGATGAGGAAGGAGGACGTCGATGGCATCTTGGCCTTCTTGGCCCAAAGGGCGGAAGAGGAGGAAGAAGAAGGAGGAGAAGGTTTGGTGTGAAGAGGCCCTTCTCCCTCGAGTGCGTGCGCCATCGCGTATCGTCTTTGAACGCGGTAAGCCGCCTTTTCGCTTTTCTTCCCTCGCCACACGGGCCGAGTTTCTATCCGCGGCGGCCCCATTGTCGAGGCGAAAGGGAAAAGAAGAAAGATTGGCTTTTGTCTTTAGCGACAGAGAAAGTTTTCCTCTTGAAAGCTCTCAAAAATCTGCAAGTTCTCGATTGGAATTGACTCCGAGACGTGCAGTAGCATTTTGAATTGACACATTTATCGTTTTGGCGTTATGAATACTTTATCATCTTTTCTGAACGGAATTCATGATGAGCATCGAATTTGACTGCTGATGTCTAGACCGATTGTCTGCTCTGAAGCCAATAAAAGGGCTCGGAGCGAAGGAGAGCCGTCAGAAGTCTCGCCTCACCTCCCGCCTGCTCGTCCGCTTCAAGTGATCCGGTCACCTCATCGATCAAGAAGAGGTCCGCCTGCTCATCGCTTCGGCCGTCCCGCTGCCTGCCGCCGGCCTGCCGTCCCGACGTCCCGCCCTCTCCTCCCTCCCTGAACGTCCTCGCCGACGGCCGTGACGCTGCTCGGCCTGGACGAGTGCTGCTGAAGCTGTGGTGTTCGGGGCTTTCTGCGTGGGGCAGCCCGCATGTGCTGCTCAAGCTGCCGTGGCTCCTCTCTCCTCCCTCCACCTCCCTCACCCTCTCCTAGAGCTACCGTAACCCTGGCCGAGGCCTGCCACTCCCTGCCTCTATCCTCCTCCCTCAACTCTCACCCTCTCTGCTCCCTTCCTCTATCACGCTCATATTCTCTCGTTGCAGATGGCGTGGCACATACTCAACCTGATCGTTCTCGTCTTCACAACAATGGCCGCCGTCATCAACTGCAAGGGCAAGAAGAAGAATCCAGCCACATCCCAGCCGGACAAGGGCGCGACGAAGGCACCGCCGCCTGCGCTGCCGCCGCCCGGCGCCCCGGGACCCAAACCCGAAGAGAAGAAGGAGGAGTCAAAGAAGGAAGGCGAACCGGAGAAGAAGGACGGCGAGGAGAAGCCCTCCGAACAGAAGAAGCCTGAGGACGAGAAGAAAGAAGGCGAAGAAAAGAAGGAGGGCGAGGCGGAGAAGAAGGAGGAAGAGAAAAAGGCGGACGGCGACAAGAAGCCCGAAGATGAGAAGAAAGAGGGCAGCAAGAAGGAGGACAAGAAGCCTGAAGAGAAGGAGGAGGAGAAGAAGGAAGGGTCCAAGAAGGTTCCGATACCTCCTTGACTGAACCGAGCATGTTCAGGAGGGCTCAAAGAAGGACGGCGAGAAGAAGGAAGAGGACAAGAAGGAAGCCGACGCCGAGAAGAAGGACGGCGATGACAAGAAGGAAGGAGGAAGCAAGAAGGAGGGCTCGAAGAAAGAGGGCAGCAAGAAGGAAGGAAGCAAGAAGAGCAAGTCGACCAAGGGCGAGGTCGCTTCAGCCAACTTGATCGGAGCATCACTTTTTCAGGGCTCGAAGAAGGGCGAAGAGGAGAAGAAAGATGGATCGAAGAAGGACGGCAGCAAGAAATCCGAGCTCAAGGACGAAGAGAAGAAGGAAGGGGAGAAGTCCGAACTCAAAGATGGAGAGAAGAAGGAGGAGGGCGAGGAGAAGAAGGTTCCTCCATTTGCGACTCCCTCAAGAAGTCTTTCAGTCGGAGATTCCGGCCTAGACGTCGAGCGCGGGCCCGCCGACCCGATCTCCACCCCCCATCATTCGCCCACTGAATAAAACTGTGGCTGAATGTTCTTGGTTTACGAACAGTACTGTGAATGAGCAAAGCGAACTGGGTCTTGTCTTGCATGCTGCTATAGAAGTCTCGTAGTTTTCTTTTGAATGAGGCAATCCCCTTCACAAGATATAAGTCCCTCTTTGAGCAGTAAAGCGACCAGTCGTTCCAACTGCTGCCTCTTGGCATGCAGGCTAAAGATCGTTGAAGATCGCTTTCACATGCTATGCGATAACAGCTTCTTCCATAAGAACGTGCAAATTTATCGGGATTAGTCACAGATGAAACGAGAAATCATCCAAAAGCGGAAGAGGAGAAGCAACGAGGCTACAAGTCAAACATATCATCCTCGTCCTCGTCGCTGAAGTAGACGCGATTGCCGACAGCTCCGCTGTCCCTCTCGAGGAGCGTCGAGCGAGCGCGCTTCGGCACTCCGTCTGTCGCTCTGAAAACGATTTGGAATTCAACTTGAAGCCATAAATGGTGACAAAAAGCGTCAGCGGAAGAAAGATAGGCAATCAAAACGTACGGCGCAGGTCTCCTCCGCTTGCGCGTGTTCGTCGTCTCGCCGCGACCACGATGCGCGCACTTGCACTCGTTGAGTATCGGGTAGATCGTCTCGATGGCACGCATCACCGCCTCTTCCGAATTTGCTGAAAGCCGGCAACTCATTCAAAAGAACAAAACTAGAGAGAAAGTCTGAAAGAGCGAGAAAGAAGAACGCACCTCCCGTGACCGTGACACTGCCCGTTGTGTGAATTCGAAGTGTCGCCTTCGGATCTTGCATGCGCCACACGAGGCCGATCGACAACTCGGGCTCGTACTGCGACTGCGCCGGGTACTTCTTCGCCATCTAAACTATCAACAATAAAAATCCATTTCCAAAGAATCCAGCTACTCACCTCTTCAATCTTGATGCCGAATGGCATCTTGCACGTGGCGAGAACATTGCATATGCGGAGACCGCGAATGGCCACTCGCTCATTCGCTCTTCCCATGATCTTCTGGATTGACCGAGCCACAAGACGAGCGGCTCTCCTTGAGTCGTACTCACTGAAAATGTGTTCCACTCAATTGCAAACGAAACAAAAAGAGAACACACCTCTTGCATCCGACGATGTAGATCTTGCCTGAGCTGTAGACCTTCACAAAACAGTTCGGATTTCGAAGCTGTTGCAGGAGAATCTGCAAAAGAACCTTCATTTACTTTCTCGAAAACTGAGAAAATAAAAATCAGACACAAGGAAAAGAAGACCAAACTTACCCCGCGTCCTCGTTCGAAGGTCACATTGTTGACGTTGAGCGCTACTAGTCGAAGATCGATGTGCAACGGCAACATATACGAACACACGACGTTGCAGATCTACGAACAGGAGTTTTCTTCTGTCTTTGTTCCCAACCCGAATGTCTATGTCGCCGTCGAATTCGTCCTCCACTTCCTTCTTCACTTCGACTTCTTCTTCATTTGGTTTCAGCTTCTCTGGCTCTGGCTCCTAAACAAGTGAAATCTTGGAAAGAAGAAATCGTCTACCGGCTCAGGCGTGGCCTCTCTGACGGGAACGTTGAGCGGCGTGAACGTTCCGCCCCTGAGCAGACCGTTGGAGAATGTCGTCGTCGACGACGACTGCTGGTACTGAAAACCAAACAGTTTGCCTCACAGTCAAGAGAATCGTATTCGAGGTTCAGCCACAACCTCCCTTCCTCATTCAAAACCGTTACAAAAGGCGAACAAACCTGGTTGTGGATGTACCTCAAGCGATTCGGCCAGGATTGGGGTGGCTGGAAGAGCGACGACGGCGACAGCGAAGACAGTGATGAGGACGGAGGGCCACCGCAATGCCAGCCAAAACCGTCGCTGCTCACACCCTCGTACGCCATGTCTATTAGCGCTGAAAAATCAACTGTTTCGCCTTCAAGCCAATGACAATTGTATGATTTCAGAAGGAATTCGGCGTGTATTCACTAAAAAAACGGTCAAACATCAAAAAAGCCTCACAAAACAAGCAAGAACAAGCGATAACACAGAGCCAAAAGCAACGAAAGATGACGCGAAAAGTTCGTTCATGATTCGTCGAACGTTCGCGAATCGAATGTGCAACTGGGTCTTGACACGATTGTTGGCTCGAAACGTACCGTATTCGCTCGCATTCTCCGCTTTTCCAAAACACGGACGTGTCGGGCCTAGTTTCGCTGTGTTTCGCCGCGGTTTCTTGCCGGTTTTTCGCGTTGCTGCGCGTTGTTTTCGTGCTTTTCGTCGTGCTTTCACCTCTTTGTTCAATGCGCGGTGTTCGGAGACCGCTGATAACTCGTTTTTATTCCAGATGAAGCAAAAGTCTGGAGATGAAGCGACGCGAGCGGCGCCTCCACGCAGCTACTCGCGCGTCGTGCGCTCGAACCAGCCCGCTGAGACGGAAGTCAAGAAGATGGTCAAGACGGTTCGTTT
>JAQIXL010002102.1:0-14334 GCA_034700245.1 Poikilolaimus oxycercus | reverse complement strand
AGTAAAAACCGAGCGCCCTGGGCCGTTATGTACAGCTACTGAGTAAGTTTACGGAATAGAAACCGAGCGACGTGCAGAGCTTTTATCCAGTACATAGTGCAGACGTGCGACGCTTTTGTCATGACTCCGTATAGAAGTGGAGTCGTACAACTGAGCCCAACTAGTGAGAAACATTTGAAGACATTCAACAGGCCAATTGCATGTGCGTCAATTTTGGAAGATCGCACGCAAGCCGTCTAGCCTGTCACTCGCTTATTTTTTGATGGCATTTCGTCAATTTACCGATAAGGGCATAGCAAGAGTATGTACAAGCGCTCATAACTTGCGCGTACTGGAAAAGGGCATCGGAGCATGTCGATTACTCCAAAATAACGAAATTGATGTCACTTTAAAATGAATCAAGTCCAACGGAAGAGAGAAGACTACTTGTATGTCTTTGTTCTGCTGCCTCCGCATGAACTTCGGGCATTTAAAGCGTTGTTTGACTTTCATCTTTGCCAGACTGCTTCCGCGTAAACGCTTTGATTGCAATGCCTCACCGATTTTTGCCCAATTCCACTTGACAGCGATGAACCGTTATAATTCGAGGAGATTTCACGAATGTATCACAAACGGCATTGCCAAAACGCTCTTTGTACATAATTGCGTGTGCTGGGCGAACACACGAGCTCAGTTCTATCCGTTCTTCTATTTTGCGTACAAATCGCGCTGGTCGTCAATGCAATAGATATTTCATGGACATCTGACGACTTTTTGGGTGACCTTGTCACGAATTCCGGGGGAACATTGGTTAAGTCCTTCGCTTTCGAAATGCGTCTAAAGCATCTCGAGACACATGTCATTTGTGGACCCTGAAAAAAAGTTTGTGGTTACTGTAGAAAAAGCAAAGTTAAGTTTCACGGAAGTAAAATTGCTCGTTGTGCGACGCGAATAAAACATCGGGTCTGAAGGAAGGAAGGCGCTCTTCCGCTGACGTGTCAGCGATGTTTCATCAAGGCAACCGCCCGAGACGCCTTCCTTCTTTCACAAAAGTCTCTAAATCGCACCATTATTGATTTTTACCCTCTCGAGACTTTTCTGTTTCAATCCTAATTGCAGGGCCCATAGGCGGCTTAATAAGAATCTGCGTGTCACAGATTTTTGTGATTTGGCAGTTGTGAAAACTGTACTATCAAAGAAAACGACGAGGAAGCCACGTTTGTTGAAGGTGGCAACAATGTCTACTAGGGTTGGGAATCGGGTAGCAAAAGTCGGGTTTTAGGGTAATCGGGTTTTTGGATTTTTGGGTTTTTCAAAAATGTCGGGTAGTCGGGTTTTCGGGTTTTTCAGAAAATCGGGTATCGGGTTTTCGGGTTTTTTCTGGAGAGCGGCATTTCTCCTTCAAAAAACTTAAAAGTAGTTGTTTCCTGTGCTTGCGGACCTTTGCGAAGCAATGGTGAAATTCTGTTCGCATAAGAAACATCCAAAAAGCAACTTCCGTGTGTTTGAATGCGAGAAGTGCAAAAAACGCATTGCTATTGCCCGATTATGGAGAAGTAAATGCGTGCCTTCCGTCGGTTAAGGGATGCGGTTTCCACCTAGACTCTTTTCACTGTCAGTGAAGTGAGGTCAGACCACTCCCGATAGCTGGCAACATTAGGTCTTGATAACGGTCCCAAAGTATTGCCCCTTTGCACTACGAACGCTTGCTAGAGAAGTTCTCTCACACGGAACCTCAACTGGCCAAAAGAGGAAACTATAGCCTGAAACATTGGTTGACACAATTTGGGGCAAAAGACACTCTCTAGCCTGGACAGACAAAAGTGACTGAGCTTCAATAGCGGTAAGCGAACTTATTGAAGCAAGAGAAAGGCCTACATGACACGACCCGAGTGTAACCAGCGCACTTCTCAACAAATTATCCAGTGTTTTAGTGTCTTCGGGTTTCAATGTAGGGTTTTCGGGTTTTCGGGTATCGGGTTTTTCTGGAAAGTCGGGTATCGGGTTTTCGGGTTTTCCCAAAAAGTCGGGTAAAACCCGATTTTTCGGGTTTCGGGTAAACCCGATTCCCAACCCTAATGTCTACGTATTTTCTCAGCCCTGAGCAAGCTTTAGCTAACCTCAAAAAGATTTTAATGACCGCAGCGATAGCGCTCATGCAGTGACTTTGGGCATACAGGTACATACGCAAGCTCTCTTTATTGCTCAATAATATTTTTAAGTTTGCCACGCGCATAAGCATGAAGAAATGAAATTTGGCAACATTTCAAACACTGAAACGGTTTTGCTGCGCAAGAAATCTTCAGATAGAGCATTCAGAAAAATTGCGAATAAAATGCTGGATCTGTAGTAACTTCAACTGCTGTCTTTCCGTGCTTATCAAGTCCTTGTCCACTTCTTTGAACCGTGTTGTCAACAGGATTTTATACGAATAAACATTTTATTATCTTCCTTGAGCACAGATATTCGAATAAAAACACATTTGTCTCATAACAACTGTTTCCACTAATTCCAAAGTCATTAATCGGTGCAATTTTAAAAATTACAACACCTGGAGAAGGGGCTGGGAAGGAAGCTGACACGATGACGAAGAGGAACAGGGACGAGAAGATCAGCTCCCACAGGACCCTTCTTCTATTTCCCCCCTTCCGACGTCTTCGTTCCTGTCTGTCGCTTATTTTGACAACTATGGAGCTTCAATTGATGGTTTGCAGTGTCTATAACTGCGCACTCGAAAAATGTCATAAGTGACAATATTCGATCCGGCCTGAAGCCTCACAACAGTAGGGATCTAGATAAACCAAGGCATATTTACGTTGGAAATAAAAATCGTCGCCCTTGAGATACCTGGACGCATTGCTTCGAAGTGTATTTGTCGCGTCTTTTTGCCCGTCTGTATGCGGGCAAAAAGTTTAACCATAAAACATTTTATTGGCACCAAAGAAGCAAGCCGTTACGCCTTAGAGCGCTCATTAGTCACGTTTCTTTCGTACTTTTGTAATTAAAAGTTGTTCGTCGACAATAATAGAGAACAGAATTTCAAGAGAAGTGTATCCTTGTCTTCTTGATATCGAAAGCCAATCGGAGAACGGCATCGATTTAAAAGAGGATAATTATGACAGCAAAACTGTTGAGACTAATGGAGCACCGATAGACGCCTGGTCATTTGTTTCCAATAATAGAAGAGCTCGACATGAACCGATTAACATTGATTGCTTCGTGCTTCCCTATAGGGAACTCTTCCGCAAAAAATATCATCGGAGTTTCTGAGTCGTCTACAGACCTTACTTCGGCACTGTATATGTTACCTAAAAGCACAACATTGACACGCCAACAGCTACCGCAGGTTTCATAAGAAACATTTTGATAAAAAATCTGCCCAGCGACAGTTCCGGCAAGCGTGCAAAGTGCCCGCGTAGCGGCAAGGAAGGCGTCTGCAACGATGACAAACTGGAAGAAAGCGGCGATGTCTCATCCAGCCGAGGCCGCTCTTCTCCTGCCTTCACCTTCAAACGCCGGCGTTACATCGATTTCTGTGCAACTTTAACCCAAATCGCTTTCAGCATCCGTAAAAGATGTCTCAAATAATGTCCATGGATGGCATTCTCCTGCTGTCTTCTAAGAATTCAAACAAAGAAGCGTTCCATTTCAATGACGAAAGTTGAAAGAGGCAAATAAGCGGCTTTCGAGAGTTGATGACAAAAACGTTGAAGAAATATTACTCTCATCATGAACTTTCTCACTACGCTCTTTGGTTTGCTGCACCTATTGCGCGAGTTGCTTAACACCTATTTGCAGAGACTTTACGACGGAACGCTGCATGCTCAAGTTCTGCATCGATCGTCTATACGTGTGGAATTTGAAAATATAGCGACAACCACGAAAGCAACAATTTGTGCAATATTTAACAGATCTTCTCTACTTTGTGACTCAATCCAATAGTTCTCAAACCACGGTGATTTCCAATCTACTGGGAAAAAGTGCGGCGCTAGTTGTCAATTGTCTTAATCGGCGCCATGTCACAGATCGATAACAAGTGAGTTAGAAAGCTCTTAGCATGGTTGGCGTTCAGAAATTGTCATCACAATGGCAGAAGTGTAAATCTAAAAGGCGTCTAGTGTTGGGGAAACGAGTTTATTGAAAAGGCAGCGGAACATTCAAAACCAGAAACCATGCGAGTCTATGATTGTTTTCTGCTTGTCCTGGCATTGCTAGAGTTTGAAATGAATAAAAGAAATTTTATTGTGACTATGGATCGATGCCCGATCGGCTTTCGGAGCTGGGCAGCAGCGGGGAAAGGTTTTTCTCAAGACTGAAGAGGCCGAAGAGGCACAAATTCGTTTCAGCAAGTGGTGACGCCGCAGATTTGCGGCTTTGATGATGGAAATGACGTTGAACATCGGCGTTTAGGTAATTCATATAGACCCGCAGCTCGTTTTTGATGTCGTTCATTCCTCGTTTTCGAACCATTAATTTTGGTTCCTCAAACACAGTTCCAGATGAAATTCCTTGTTTTGCCGTCAGCTTCCAATTTCTATCACAATCGGCTTCAAGGAAGAATCGCGAAGCAGTAGAAGTTGGCACTAAGCTTTTGGTGGAAACTCAAGCTGGTTAGCTTGTCCTCGATGCCATGTTCGAAGGTTCAACATTTTTAGGAAGTTGCTGATTCTCTTCATGCGTTTTCCAGGAAGTGTAATGAACAAACGATTTCGCAACAGATAACGGGATTGTTTTTTTGTTGTTGTTGTTTCCTTCCATGAGAAAATCCGTATAAATTTTCAAAATTGTTCCCATTAGTGACCGGCTGCAGAATTGACGGTCGACCGTTGCCAATCTATACTTCGATGCCGGATACACTCATATAAAGAGATTTGGAGATTTCTATTTAGGTCTCATCTATGGCGCCTAAAAAAGAGACAGTGGACTGGAAAATTACTCGAAATTTATATTAAGGTGGTGAAGAGAAATTTTGAAAAAAATAGTCCGTCTGCCGTTGAGGAGAGTGGGCAGGAAAGGGGTCTAGGAAGGAGCTGAAACGATGACTAACGGGAGACAAGGGACGAATCATCTCCCCCTTCAACGTCCTTCTTCCCTCATATTCCCCTCAAAGCATGTTTGTCCTACATATCGATTTTTGCGCAAACTTTGATTATACTGATTTCAGTGTCCGTAGATGAGCTCTCAAGATGCCTATCGAAGCATTTTTGGCCCCGCTCAGAAGTTCATTTAGAAAAGTAGGATTGATTTGAAGGGATCCATCATATGCTTCGTAATCTTTTCTTCATTACAAATGAAGAACCAATTCTGGTAGACCAAAGAGTTTCCTACACCGATTATCTTGTTAGAGATGAAAATTTTTTGCACAATTACGAGGCGCCTTCAATTTTATACAGAGAGGTAATCATAAAAATCCCCATCCCGAGTGAAAACATGGCTCTTTAATTAACCTGGAGAGTGCCATTGATATGATGGAGTGGACGACAATATATCCAACACCGTGCATCGGTATGTGCCAGCATAATTATTGTATTTTTGGTAGGGTTTCAAATCTTAACGAACGGCTGTTTCAGAGCTTGAATTGGCAGGACGTGCGGCACACAAATATGTCCTCGGCCCATGAGCCCCTAATCATGTGTTCGATGTAAACAAAGCTGAACATTACCGTTCATGTCAATTATGTTGACAGCGGCGATGGCTTTGTTTAAATGGCAATCGGTGTAGTGGTCAAAAGCACTTCATGGAACTGCCTCGAGAATACGACCAAATTGAACTCTTGTCGAGTGCCAATATGCTAGCTGTAAGAAATTTGATAAAAGCGTTTTATTGCGAGAAAGGATGAACGCAAATGTGCCAACTCGTTTTCAATGTTTGAAGTCTCAATTCTGCCTGTAAACCGATTCCTTCGCGATTCGACGTTTATCCGAAAAATCAGGAAAAGAATTTCAAGAGCAATGTGCTCTCATAGTAGTCTAGAGACTAAAATTGCCAAAAAAAGGTATTCAGATCTTCATTTGTTTCCTGCTTCTTTTTTCTTCCTGCGCACGATAAATAACATCAAAGTTTTTTTCTTTATTTTCATTCAGTTTCTATTTGAGATCAAAGTTCCCAGCGTGCAGTTGATATCTTGAGCATCGCACATCAGTTTTTCCAGAGCATAGGCGTCTTTTTTTCATGTCCTCAGGAATGTCAAATAAAACAATAGAAAGGTGGCATCATTGGCGATCTTATTCAGCCACTGTTGTCCATCTGAGATGAAATCACTAAAACTGGTCTAATTTTCTCCTACCGGGTTCATTTTCAAAGGACTCATGTAGGCCTTGTATAACTTGGAAACTTTTTGTTGATAGTGTTTACAACTGCTTCAATCTTTTAATTGAAGTGTGGTCAACTAGCTACATCTTTGCGTAAAATTGACCTTTGTGCTCGAAACCTGGAAAGAAGAACATGGCCTAATCGAGTATCTTTCCAGTCTTCTTCCGCGTGAATTAAAACTTCTTCTGCTTCGTCGTCTACGGACATCCAGCTTGGCATCATTTACGCAAGCTAAAAGAGACACATTTAACACGCAAAAAACAGTTCCTACAGCCGGTGGGCAAAACTTGCGAATCAATGAGGGCCTGGTTCGAGCGAAGAGAGGAAGGGAAGGCGGCTGAAAGGATGACAAAAACGGCGATGTCTCATCAGGCCTCCCAACGCTTCCCATCTTTCACTACCCTATGTCGTCGCACTTTCCATCGATCGACATTTTGTGCCAATGACACCATGCGTATCAGCGTCATTCATTAAGGCAAGCCAACACTGGGTATAATTTGGCAAGTCAGATCGAAAAAGAGATTTCAAAAATGTCTCCGAACAATGTTTTACATGATTTTATGATTTTTAGCTAGTTTGTTGCTGAAATGCAATATCGGCGCTCAAAGAGAATAAACAACTTTTATCGCATAGTCTAGTCACAATGTTTGCGTTTGCAAGTGCAGTAATTATGATTATTATTGAGAAAAACAACCGATGTGAGTGATAGAGCGCAAATACTCGTTCTGCTCTAAGAAACTCTGTGAGTGCGGTTGCCGATCTTACACACCTTTCTCGCAATTACACAAAGATTAAAGGACAGTACGGTGTTTCGAACACGGTCAGGGACGGATTCACTTAGATCGTCAAGTACTTGTCTTATGAAAGTATTCAGGAATTGTTAACCTTGCAGAAATGGGATACGTTTCAGAAAGTTGCCAACTCGCCAATTTAACGCTCAACATCGCGAAGCAGTTTAGCGTGCATCATCGCGAACGTCCAAAGACGAGCAACGGCATGCACACAGAGTTGTATAAGTTCGCTTGTCCGCTTCCGTACGAACAGGTTATCGGCCGAGTTGAGACTTGATCAAAAATTGCAGTAGTGTATTTTCCCAGGTTTCTCTTTATGAGCTTCGTCGATATTGTTTACTCGCGGCGTTTGTAGTCGGTGGTTCATAGAATCGTACCAATAGATTTTCCTGCCCGATATAATGATGCCATGGTTCAAGAAGTTTCGATTGTTTGTTCCGATAAACCGAGACTCCGACGCAACGAAACTGCTTCGATTTTAAAACGATCAAGATTAATTAGGAAATAATGAAGCTTAGAGTTTATGCCATCGGTTGCGCATCTTTGCCAGACTGCTTCAAAATGTATCAGACACCATTCATCCGGGTAAAGACTTGACCATTGCACTTCTCTCTGGTAGTACGAAGAATTGGAAACATGAAAGATTTTCACACGCAATGATTCGGATGTCCATCCACAAGCATTGCAAACGTACCTTGGCAATTTATGCAGTTCGTATTTAGCGTTTTTCAAGTTTCCTAGTATTTAGTCCTGTTTGTCGAGAAAGATTGCATCTGAAGGCATCTGAAGGCAAGGGATGACAGTGAGCTCGCATTTCGATGTGCAATTGCGTTGGTCCAATCGTGAAACTTTCAGTTACTTCT
This sequence comes from Poikilolaimus oxycercus, assembly GCA_034700245.1. Taxonomy (NCBI): domain Eukaryota; kingdom Metazoa; phylum Nematoda; class Chromadorea; order Rhabditida; family Rhabditidae; genus Poikilolaimus; species Poikilolaimus oxycercus. Next base: position 6,389 of record JAQIXL010002102.1, on the reverse strand, counting down.
ACAGTCACTGAATATTTCAAAAGAAGTCCATTTATAAGACCTGAAATCAGACGTTCGAAAACAAGAAGCTACAAAACTATTGTACAAAGGGAAAATAAGTTTTACAGAAATTGTGAAACTACACGTCGAGCTGTGCGAACAAATGCTTGGTGTGAAGGGTGGCAAGCGCCCCTTCCCGCTGACGAGTCAGCGATGTCTCATCAGGGCAACGTCTCGAGACCTTCGACGCTACGCTAATATTGATTTCCATTTTTATAGTCTCTTTTATAGTCAAACCTTAAGATTGATTCTCGAAGACAAAGACATCAAAATGTTTAAGAGCTGAAATGCGCCTGTTTGTTCCACGGATTCGCATCAACCCCTTTCCTGCAAGTAGCCCACCCCCTTCCTTCGTCTCCGGCGTTTCACACGAGCGTTTGCGGCGATGACGAAGGACGAGAAGGGGTGCTGTCTCATTGCTAAAACCTCTCAACGACCGTCCCAGCTTCTTTCGCCCAACGTCTTCCTCCTCATTCATCGATTGATTTTTGTCTAAACTCTGATTTAAATTTCAGTTTCCATAAGCGGGCTCTCAATATGTATCTCGATATAAGAAATACGTCTTTAAGACCACCAAAACCAGAAAGCCGCCGTCTTCTTTAGAAGTTATTGCGGTGGAACCTTCGTGCTGAAATTCTTTCTTCAAGGACTTGCATACGGTAAATGAAACCCTTTCTGACGTACAACTTTCAAGGGATAATGCACGGTCCTGTTCGCATGCAACTATTACAGCGCACACAAACTCTCTGTGACGATAAACTTGCCGAATTTTGGGCCAACTTCAAGTCGCGTTTTTCGGTCTTTTGTCAAACATTGCGTGCAGCTCAGAATGAGGTAGCTAGAAAAGCTGTCTTTCGAAATAGATTTATTTTCATTGGCATTGTCGACGAAAATCACGCGTTTAAAATGTCTCAGCAACTCCCGAGAGCAATTTGTGCTGCCGAACGCACCAAAAGAGTATTACTACCTGCCAGGAAGCAATAAAAAAGAAGCGAGGCAATTCTTCAATTGATATCATCGTTTTTAGAAGAATCTGGACGCAAACGGATGTTTGAAGCAGAGGCATCGCAAACTATCAACGACTGGCGATGTTTATCACTGGCACCAATTTGGACTTAAAAGATTGCGAAGTTTGGCCTCAGTTCAAAAGCGTGGGAAATAGACGAATGCCTCAAAATGCTGAATTTTCAACAAGATGGATCGAATTCTGTAGAGCATTTTGCTCCTGAATATACAACTCAAGCTTGTAAAAAAGGCAGTGACGAGTGAGGGCTCAGAATTTAATTTTGCTGTTTGAAACCGTTTGGTGTGAAGAAAGAGTGAATTTATTGCATTTACATTTGAGCCACTTTTTTCTGTGCGTAAGGATGAATTTTCCAAAGAGGAGGAAACAAAACACTGTTTGGCAATTTAACTGGTGCAGACTACAATTGTTCCCATCTCGTCAGACTTCGAAGACATTTAGTGTCTACTGCGGTAGCGATGTTTTTTGCTAAAATCACAATTCCTTTCACTCAAGAGACAATTGCTGGTTGCCTTCAGAGCATAAGACCAATAAAGGGGTATAAACAAAGAAGCCGTGCTATCATTCAGGTGGGTAAAGAGTTTGGGACGACCTCCCGAACCGGTTCCTGCAGTTTGTTGTGAGCATAAGAGCAGCTTCTTTCATGAAACCAGAACACATTCGCATTTCTGCGTAATGCAATCGTTAGAAGTAGTACACAGCCAACACAATTCTTGAAATTTCAGCATCTTGTCATCACACAGCCTGCTTCGTGAAATAATATCTGATGATTCTCATAAACTGCTCCTTTTCACCATTAGAATTTGGATTACGCAAATCCGATTTACGGATCTATTCTTTCTGCAAAAGGGTGAATTAAATTCGGTCACACGGAGAGAAGCGACCAGGAAGGCAGAAAAGACTGTTTGTTGAGAACCTGACGGCGTCGGCCCGAAAAGAGGCGTCGGCCCGCCTCCCCATCCCCAATGACGAAGCGCTGATGTCTCATCGAGGCAACGGCCTGAGACGTCTGCCTTTCTTCAGACAAGCACCTCCCGCTCTCGTATTAGTTCCTTTACTCTTTTTCCTTCCACTTTCATTAATTTTCTCTTGCAGAGTCCATATAAGGCTGAAGGAGAATCCGCGTATCATGCGTTTCAGTAGGAACAGGTCGAATGGAAAATAATTCTCTGAAATTTGGAAACGCTAATGGAACAAGTACGACTGTAAAGTGCACATTTGTCAACCAAAACAGCGCTTTTACTTGTAGACAAGCGTTTCAACAAATTTATTCAATGAATAGAAAGAGTTGCATCATCAAATCATATCAGTCGTTCTGTACTCGATTTATTGGGCTCTAGCTCAATGCTATTGTTACTTTTTCATTACTCTGATCGCACGTGGGAACGATGGTAAAAAAATTAGCCGCTCAGCAGAAGCAATTTGAAGTCGTAAAGACGAATAGCCCTCAGCAGTATCATTTGAGAATGTAAAAACCGTGGATCATGCACATTTATGCAATGTCGCTAGGCGTCCTTGTGTTCATGTTCCCATATTTCTCTCTGTGTTAGCTTTATTATCTGCGTGTCGCTGTGAGGCCATTTAACTAACAGAAATTGTGGTCCTACTGCATTGCCCTTTGGTAACGCAAAAAGAAAATTTTTATAGTCTCTTTTATAGTCAAACCTTAAAATTGATTCTCAAAGGCATCAAACTGTTTAAGAGCGCCTGTTTGTTCCACGGATTCACATCAAACCTTTCCTGCGACTACCCCAACCCCTTCCTTTCTCTCCAGCGTCTCACGTGGGCGTTTGAGGCGATGACGAAGCACGAGAAAGGGGGCTGTCTCATTGCTACTGCCTCTCAACGGCCGTCCTAGCTTCTCTTGTCCAACGTCTTCCTCTTCATTCATCGATTGATTTTGACTAAAATTTGATTTAAATTTCAGATTCCATAAACGGGCTCTCAATACGTATATCGATAGATGACGTACGTCTTCAAAAACCAGCAAGACCATAGAGTCGCCGTCTTCTTAAATGAAAGTTATTGCGGTGGAATATTCGTGCTGAAATTCTTTCGTCAATGATTTGCATACGGTAAATGAAACCCTTTCTGGCGTACAACTTTCAAGGGACAATGCACAGCTCCGTTCGCATACAATCATTACAACGCATCTCGAAATCTCTGTGACGACAAAATCGTTGATTTTTGGTCCGACTTCAAATCACGCTTTTCGGTCTTTAATCAAACATGCCGTACAGCTCAGAATGAGGTAAGCTAGAGAAGCTACCTTTCGAAATTAATTTCATTTCTCTGGCATTGTCAACGAACATCGCACGTTGAAGATGCCTCAGCAACTTCCGAGAGCAATTTCGGCTGCACAACAAATCAAAGGAGTATTATTACGTTCCAAGCAGCAAATAAGAAGCGGAACAATTCTAGACAAACGGATGTTCGAAGCAGTGGCATCGCCAACAATCAACAACTGGCAGATGTTTATCATTGACACCATATTAGACAAAATGGTGAAGAATTTACGAATGCATCGAGCTTTCGAATGATTTCAATAAGATTGATCGAATTGCCTGAAGATGCATTGCCCTTGAATAAACTTTTTTATTAGAAATGAAATTTGTAAAACTAAATATTTTGATGTGTTATGCGCTGGTACACCGCGTGCCAAAGAGAAGCTGCAACGGAAGGCAGAAGAGACTCGTTTGAGGTGTGTCTGAAAGAAGGAAAACCTTCCTATTCTCATGACGAAGCGATGGTGTCTCATCGAAGCGACGGCCCGAGATGTCTGCCTTTCTTCGTACCAGCTCTCTCCCGTATTGCTTCCATTGCTCTTTTTCCTTCCATTTTTATATTTTTTTCTCATTCAGAGTCAGTATACGGCTTAACGAGAAACTGTGTATCATGAGTTTCAAAGAGAAAAAATGGTCTGAAATCCGGAAACGTCAATGGAAAATGTGCGCATGTGAAGTCTGCATTTGTCAGCAAAACACAATAGGCACGCGCTAATAAGCACGCGTTTTGGACAAATGGATTCATCGGCTTTTAAAGTGAAGGAATAGCATCATCAATTCGAATGGGCAGTTCTGTGCTCGATTTTTTTGGCAATTGTTAAGTTTCATCTCAATGCGAATACTGACTTTTTCGTGCTTTTGAATGGATTTGGGATCGTGAAAATAACATACAGAAGCCATTCCTAAGTTTGAAGATAAATTGCGACGGAGACAAAAGAATTCGAGACGAAGATCCTTAACAGTGTCGTTTGGAAAGAGGAAACACTTCAGAAATTCAGTATCGGTAGCATTTCTCTGTTCCATTGTCTATTCTCTGTCTAGTGGCTTTATTGTCCGCTTGCGATGTGAGTCAATTCAACTAACAGAACCTGTGGTCCTAATGCACTACCCTTTGGAAACTGAAAAAGTACTTCTTTACTGCAACACTCTGAAAGTGAAATCATTTTGACGACTAGACGACTTCAATAAATCGCTTTCTAGCTTTTCCTGGCATGAATTGCCTTGATTAAGAATTTCAAAGAATTTTTCTTCCTGAAACTGCCTTTCTTTGTATTGTAATTTCAACAAATAGAAATGTTGGTATGAGCCTTGAAGTGAAGGCTCCGTCAAAAACCGTTGAAGAAAAAAATTTTTATTTCCGCCGTCGAGTAAATGCTATCAACTAGTTGTCTTTTCAGTTACCGTAAAATCTCTTCATTTTGAGCTTCATACAATATTTTGGAAGAACTTTGCAAGAATACACTCCTACATATTTGGAGACACTTGTGATCTCGTCAACACAGCGCTACTGCCACATGCAGGAAGTAAAGTGCTCCCAGTTATAGATTAATTTCCAGGCTGTTCTTACAGGAACACCCATATGCTGGCAGTAATGCCAAGTTTTTTTTTGATGAAAATGTGGAGATTGTCAGCAGATCTTCTAGTGAACTAGCATCCAGAATACAGACGCGGCGGTCTCTATAATTAGACCGATCAGTCGATGTAGATTGAAAGAGCCTTCCAGTTGGAAATTGTTCGTGCTACTCTCCGGCCGTCATTATAATGACAGTGCCACGCTTGTCAGTTAGATAGACAAACACGAATTACTAATATTTCTAGTTAATTGCGAGCTTTTTCAATGAGACGAGAATCCAATGGTGAAATCATTCTTCTTCAGGTTTCTTCTACGGATACCCGATATTAACACGTCATCTAATTGTAAGGGACCTGAAAGCAGTTTTTATTCCCAAGACTAACAATAAGAATAAACACGGAAAATTTAGTTCCGTATCAGCAAGGAAACAAGTCACCCGAGGCAAATAGGAACGATTGCTATTCGGATTGACAAGGGAAGACGCCTCTTGTCAATGACAAAGCAGCGATGTCTCATCAAGGAAACGGCCCGAGGCGTCTTTCTTCCTTCGGAAAAGCTCCTTTTCTCTCTCGTGCAATATTAAATCGATTCATTGATGCTGTTTCTACTTCTCAATTTTGATTACAGGTTCCGTAGAAGGCTTCGAGTAAATCCACATGTCACGGATTATCAACATTTTTAAAGTATCTAAAAATGCTTCATAACTACGTCATCGTTATCATCATTCGAATGATGCCTCGTAATTTTTCAAAGGAAAGACAATCCGCAAATTGTTAGTTAGATCGCTTATCAATAGAACATTTCAGGTGCAAAACTGGATGAGGACTTGATTTCACGCCTATTCAATCCAAACGTCTTAATTGCTGCTAAAAAGTTTAGTTTATACACTGTCATTTCTCTTGATCTTACTTGCACGGGTTGAGCCGAACTATATATCGGTAAGCTTTATGATCACAATAAGTGATTTTTAGTTCATCCTACCAGGCGTGTGAATTTGAAGAAATTTATCTATAAGCATAGCTAAAATGACAACCTTTTACATCTCGATGCGGGTGCTTCGTAGAATCAAAAAACCTTCCACACGTGCTGTCGAACATTAGTGATTTCGGAATCCGACAGAAGGCGAAATTGTTTTTCTTACACTGAAAAGAGTTTCATTATACCACACTTTACGAGCAGTCACCCGCCTTTAATCTGGTTCTAGCTCACTACGAATCTTTCTTTTCACTGTTCTCACAATGTACGTGATCGTGGAAACCGATTTGATTGTAAGTGCTCACAGTTCTAGTGGTTTGTGACTCAAATACAATCCCGGGGTTTTCTTTCAGAAGCGACAGTGGAACATGAGGAATAGTAATTGAAGAATCAAAAATAACTATGTTCTTGGAGCGATCCTTACATATAATAAAGGGCGACGGTTTGCGTGCTGTCACGCTTTTCAAATTTCTGGCGCGCGCGCCAAAATTCG